>JARYHS010002169.1:0-25015 GCA_031002005.1 Vandiemenella viatica
GCTTCCACATCCTTTCTGTCATATTAGTCTTCCGTACTTAAATGGTCACAATCTGTTCAGCCCTGGGAGGTTGAAGTAACACAAGGAGTTGATAAACACGAGAGGTTAATGAAGGATCCGTGAAACCGTAGCTGCCGCTGATATCTCGTATTCGCCGACTCGGTGGCGCGTGTAACCGCCCTAAACACCTGCGCCTCCCTCGCTCGCTCACGCTCTTGTTCCCCGCAGCCCATTCGAAAACTTCGCCCGCCTTAATTAGCGCATTCCCGCGTGAGTGAAAAGCCGTTCTGCCCTGCCCTGCCCTGCTCCGTGCTCATCATTTTTGATTAATCGCAGGAGCGTAGGTTCATCGCTCATCCAGCCTAGCTTGCTGCTGCTCAGAGGCGTTTCAAAAGAGGGCGCCAGAGGAAAAAAAAAAAAAAAAATTCTCGCTGCTCATCGCAAATTTAGAAGTTACGCTTCCAGTTAAATTAGCGGCAGACAAAACCGCTACTGGCTGTGATCGTGGAGGAATTAGCCCTCGAATCTTGCAGACAGTAATGAACCGAAATTTTCGCTGGCTGTTTGTATGTAAAGCATTGTGTACTTGATAAGTGTTATTAAACATTTAATGAAAGAGATAATATCGTAAAGTAACAGCAATAATGTTTATATCTCTGGCCGTCTCTTCTTGGAACACTCTCTTCTCCAAAGCCACCTACTCTTCCATTATTCCTTCTTTTCCACAACAGAGCAGTTTTCTCCTCTATATTCCATATACTTCTCTGTTCCCTTAATCCAGCTATCCCGTGGTTGTTTTCGACGCCTATTTAGCAATTTCAAATTACACGTTTTCTTTTACATACTTTCATCACCCATCCTGTTCATACCACTGGAGATTTGATGTTTCAATTGTATACTGCACAGGTTGCTCTTCAGCAGTTTTCCTCGAATTTTCATTCCACAATTGCTAAACATTTTCCTCGGCAGTTCTGCGGGATGATTTCAGCCATATAACGTCCGCTCTCTTCATCAGGTAGGTCAAAATGCTTATTACGACAATACGTAGAACAGCGAAGGTAGCAGTCGGAACGTCGTGTGTGGCAGAACTACCGAAAAGAATATTTATACGCTATACGTTAAAAAAACTCAGTTCACAAATTGTCCAAATTCCGTTGAATGTTTCTGTATATGGATATTCGGTCGATCGATTCAGTGACTTCCTGTATGGATCGCGAATTTCTTCTTTGGAAAGAACTATAGATGTAAATATGTCCATACAGAAAACTTGCTACGCGCTATACAATATGGAAGCATGAATTTACCTTTTATTTCTTAAAAATATTGAGCAGGAAATGTCTAGTAAATTTTAAAACAGTAATGTATTGCAGAAAATATTTAATGTTGAAGATACCTCAACGAGTGTCTAAGGATAATCAAAATCTAACAACACATGCGCTGGCGTCTTTATTAAATAATAATTTATTATTTTAGCAACTACTTGCCGAAGAAATGTCCCACAACAATTATGTATTAAACGTACCATTTACTAATAGAAAAGTCTAAATAACAACGGTATAGAGAATGTTATAAATGTTACTTGCAAATAGTAAAAATAAAAGACTATATTTTCACTGTGAATGTCGAATTATGGTTTCATAACAACACTATTTTTGCACGTTCAGTTGAAAGCATACAACCGACCAAGAAAATTGAACAAGAACAGTCAATTTTGCATGTGTTAAGCTATTTGCTGTAATTCAAATCTACTAATCATCATTTCTGTGCTTACTTGTAATTTTCGGTACGGTGCAGAGATTTTTTCATTGATAGGACCCTTGTGCTTTCCTCTTTTGCTTTCGGGCAGACAAGCACTCTTACTGAAATACGTTCAAGTGCTCTCCCTTGGCGAGCTCATACTGCTTGAAGGAGATTACGTCTGTCGCGTGCTGTCGACTGCTAGCGGCTGTCGCAACGTCGTAATTACTGCTGCGCAGGTATACGGCTGATCTTTAGTATTATCGCGGCAGTGAAAGACTCTACTATATTGACAAGGGACACCTTAGACCTCGAACGCACGGAACCGCACTGAAATATGCTTAGAATAACAAGCGATCATAAACAAAACAGTGGTGTGTGTCATTTCCAAACAAAACGTTGCATTCTACCTCAAGTAACATTTTATAGTGAGAAACAAAGTAACAAGATATCAATACCATATGAAGGTAATTATACGTAATTCAATGAAGTCAGTGTATCACTACATTTTCAATCAAAAATGCTAAATACTCTCTGCTTTAAGTACGTTAATATAGCGCAAAACACGCATATACAGCAGTACCACACACCTGATATTGCTTGTATTAGTCCTCAAAGCGCAGATGCGGGATTTCGATGAAGTGGTTGGAACATAGTGGAAGGGAACAATGTGCACACCTCACTAAAGCCACGTTATCACATTCCAAATCACTTTTGCATTCACACAGTCCAATATCAAAAGCCACGGTAATTACATTTTGAAATGATTATGTTGGAATGTCAGTGTCATAGCCGGGCTTTCGTCAAGCATATCGCTACATAGGCTTATACGGAGGTGCAGCAAATTGATTGTAAATCGCAAAGTTTCATGATGAAATAACGATCATGTAGGAGTATCTTCACTTGTGGTTTGACACATTGTAGTCAGTAATTCTTCTGATATAGAGCTTATATTGACGAAATAAGTAAACATCGAGGGGTTGGCAATATTTTGTTGTTTTCGGTGGCAATATCTTCATCATAACATCTTTGTTTGGAATAGTTGCATCTAGAAGGGTACTATCTGTATGACCTGACCAGGAATCACACAACAATAGACTCTTTTCATTTGTTACATTTTTGCAGAGTTGTAGACTCCGGAGTTCTGCACGGAAATGACACACACCACTGTTTTGTTTATGATCGTTTGTTATTCTAAACCTGCTTTCTTGCGGTTCCGTGCGTTCGAGGTCAAAGGTGTCCCTTGTGAGTACACATTTCGTTTTTATTCCAAGAAGACATTACTTCTACAGAACATTAAGTTACACACATCATTTAATTTATATACTGTGCAAAATAGAGAGACCAACAGTAACTTTTATTCAGATGTGACTCAGTGGATGTGACGTTTTTTCTCGAAAATTTAAACAATTCTCGAAGAAGCGTGAACACATAACGTCGCACGCTGAGCGAAGATGGAAACCCGCCAATGTGGCTAAGAGCACTGAGGTGCCGCGCAATAGATCGGGGAGAAACAACGGCAACGGGCACGACCCCCATGGCCCGCATACCTGTTATCGTGACTTGTTTTTAGGTGGTTTTCCGAAGCCATCAAGGCCAATGCCCAGACCGTCTCAATCTCCTCTTCATTTCAAATAAAGATGCCTACACTTCCCACATTAGCACGCAGAACGACTTGTCGTCAGAAAAGGCATGCAGCCTTAAAACCGAAGTTACAAATTCGACCATGCCAATGATGAGCAAAACACATGAAGGGGCAGTCTACCCCAAACTGTTGGAAAATGTGATGAAGAAGAAGATTTATCGAATATAACCGTGTTATCATTTTCGTATTGCATGTTCTGCGAAAGGACCTGTTAAATCTACCATAGTTAACGTAAATACATTGAAGTGCCAAAACGCATGGTATAGGAATACGCAAATATCCAGATGGTGGTAACATCGATGAAGAAACGTACAACCGTACCGTGAATTTGATTTGTACTCTCGTGGGTAGTGTGAAAGGTGGTTATGGCCGAACGATGCCGACTAAAAGACTTCCGACGCGGAATGGCGATTAACGCATGGAATATTGCATTTCCGAAATTGTTCGTTAATTCAATATTCTCGAGCCACATGTTAACAGTGTTCCGTGAATGTGTAATTTCTGGCATTACCTCCAGCGATGCACAACTTAGTGGCTGAGTACATTTATTTAACGACCAAAACCAGTAACGTTTAGCTTGAGGTGTTATTGTTGACAGACAGGCAACCCGAAATCAAAGAACAGCAATACGGGACGTACAAGGGAACAGTGCAGCGAAATTTGGCGTTGATGAGATAGGATGGACCCTAGATGACTTGAAAAAGACTGGTTTGTCGGATTAGTCACGATTCAAGTTGCTAAGAGCTGGTGGTTGGGTTCGAACGTGAGGCAGACCCCAAGAAGCCATAGAACCGGGCCTTCAGAAAGGCATTGTGCAAGCCGGTAGCGGTTCCACCCTGGTATGAAACATGATATAGGCTGGGACCTCTGGTGAAACTGAACGCAACATTGACTTGAAATGTTTATGTCCAGATGCTTGGAGATCATTTGCAGCTATTCTTGACCTTGATGTTCTCAAACACAGATCGTTTTTAATAGACAACTGTGCGCTATATCACCGGGGAAAAAATCGTTCTCTGTTGGTTCGAGGAACATTCTAGGCAATGCCAGCTTTAATATTATTATAATAATTATTATTTGCCACCTACATTGTCAGATGTGAGTCTAGGTGAACATACCTGGGACATGACCGAAACGTCCGTTCGTTCACAACTCTAAATTATTGTGAGCTGTAAAGGAAGTATGGCTGAACATTTCTTCAGGTGACTTCCAAGTATATGAGTCAATGACACGTCGCACTGTTGTACTTCCCCGGGCAAAAGGGGGACCCACTGCGTGTTACGAGGTAGCCCATGACTTTTTGTACTTCAGTGTATTTCAATGTGTTACGGAATTAAATTAACCACCGAATATTTGAGCAATATATTGCAACATCTAGTAATTGAAGGAAAGATAAACATTGTATTTGAGAATAGGCAAATGATTTTTCAAGCTTCCGCTGCCGTCTTTGTTAATGACTACTGGCTTTACGCGATAAAAAAATTGACGCACCTCTACGGCGAGGATATATTTTACGCAAGTAAATAAACAACGTTTACCAGTAAAACTAGTAGATCATGGAAAAAATAATGTTCGACATTACAACCTCGTTAATACACGTAATATGAGTTCTTCTCGGAATTTTTGATCTATTAATTTTGTGATAATTTCATGACAGCAACACTGTTTGGTTTCTAAATTTGTTCTTCTTTCATATGCATTAATAATAATTATAATAACAATTCCATGACGTCATGAATAATGCTCACTCACCATTAGAATTAGTTTTCAGGTTAAAAGTACAAATGGAGAAAGCAATCACTACAGTAGTTGGGCAACGCTTGCAGAGTTGATCACTGATCTAATTTGTATGCCCTGGCATTCTGAATGCACCTGTATACCTTTCATTGAAAATGGGAATGAGCCACAGGGTTCTCTTGCACGAGGGAGGCGTGTGACTCCGTTTGTCTATGTGCACTGTTGAGGTTCCCACTCGTTCTGAAGTCAGGAAACAAATGGCACTATTTTGCGCCTTGGCGTGCCCACTCTTTACGGGAAACCGACTTATTCAACAGTTTGTCCGCGGGGGCACATATTGACTGCTCCGGCACGTGTCGCGGTCCTAGGATTTATGCGCCCCTTGCTCTCTTCAGATTTATGAGGCCTAACCCACGCACAATCACACACGGGCGGTCAGCAGTGTTGGCTGGTTTTTCTTTTTCACCGTTTGCGGCTGCAATTCGTTAGATCCACGTACAAAAACAAGCTGACCTGCCACGCACATTATTCACTGTCTAAATTTCGTGACTTGTTTGGTTTCTTGTATTACGTGCAAACCACAACTATTACGACAGTATTCTGAATGATCTTACAGTGAGGTCGTGCTACAACACGAAATTAACTCTTAGTAAAATTTGTGCATGTTTGCTATACATTACTCCATTTTTTTGTTGCTTTTTGTTTTACGCTTTATCGAGGTCATTAGAGAAGGGAAAGGTAATTTTGAAGGAAGCATCCCGGCATTCGCCTGGAGTGATTTGGGGAAACCATGGAAAACCCAAATCCGGATGCCCGAACGGGCATTCGAACCAGCATCCTCCCGAATGCGAGGCCAGAGCCTTACCGCTCACCCACCACTCTCGGTCATACATTTTCGAATATTCTCAAAGGACTCATAGAGTTGAGAAATAAAACACCTTATTTATCGGTTCATTTGTATTTGCTTTACCGCACTATTACGCAGCTGATAAAGACTCTGATGTGTGTATAGTAAACAACTGTTCATATTATTGTGTCAGAAATAGTTAGAACAGCAGCCCTTAACGTGTCACTGTTGGAACGTCTTAGGGAACAATAAAAGGTTTTATTGGTTACCGCGCCTCTGTTTCACACTGAAACTAACATAAAGGGGCTAAACCGGGTGAATAAGCAAGCGCCTCCGGTTTTCCCGCTCAACCAATATTACTTCTGATTCCCGTCAGGCAGCACCCCGGATGCGATACTGTAATCAGCCGCTGTGCTGTTCCGGCTTAGTTCTGTGTCCGATAACCAACTGTCTTACTGCAGTCATCGCCACTAACAGCGAACAGTGATAGCGAACCCTGCCTCCCTGCATCTGAATGTAGCTAGTCAGCAATTCTGTTTGCTGCAGTATCTTGAAATTCAAACTGCAGTTACTAAAAGTTGTTGTTGTGCAAGATTTTTATGGTAGTCAATACTATTAATAAAACTGTAACCGGGTAGCAGTCTCTTCATTTCACATATTTCTTTTCAAACAGATGAGTTAGCAGCACTATTAGTAACCTAAAGGGAAGGAAATAACTGTTTTTTAAATTTGTATTTTTTCTGTCCTGCTGCAAGTTGTGATGAACAGAATTCACGTAAAACTACACGTCTGAGTTTATTACTCCTCTCAGCCTACATTTTTATTGGACGACAGTCGTAGGAATTAAGTTATATGTTTTTGTATCACTGGCTATTTGTTACTTCTGACATAATCGGTCAGTACATTGACTGGGCACGTCAACAAATTTACGGGGGGCAACTATCAATAAATGTAAGTGTTTATACCGAAGCAGAGATAAAATAAGAAGTAATGATTTTTTTTTTTTTGATTATGTCTTTACGCGTCGTCGACGTTGAGGTCATTAGAGGAGGGTAAGGGGGGACAAGGAACGGAAAGGAATTCTGCCATTGCCTTTTGTAGAAAGCATCCCGGCATTCGCCTGGAGTGATTTGGGGAAACCATGGAAATTCCAATTCTGGATGCCCGGACGGGGATTCGAACCCACGTCCTCTCGAATGCGAGTCCAGAGCGTTAACCACTCACCCACCATACTCGGTACAGATTTTTAAGCCTGTCGATCCTACTGTCTGTGACAGTTCGCTGTCTTTTGATTTAAACACTTGCCGAGAACAGTGAGAACCAAAGATATGTAGTTCTATGTACAAATGAAAGGAACATAAAGGACTTTTTTAAAAAATAAATTAATAATATTCCATGTATTTCGATCGGGGAAGATATTGAGCCCATAAATAAGAAAACTTCTAGGAAGCTTACAGTTTCTATACAGATTTGCCCCAAGAAATTATTACGCAGTTAATTTTCAATTTCACTTATATGCCTACTGAAAGTGAAATAAATAGAATACAGTTAGTATTGCAACATGAATTCTCCGAGCGTATAAAGATATGTATAGGTTGACGATTTGTTAGCAAATATAGAGCTCACATTCTACGAAAATTGTTGGAATACCTAACAAGTATCTATTTCGTCAGAAAATATAATGAGAATTAATACGAAAAGTTACTCTTCCACGGTTTCCACGGGACTTGAAACCAGTAAATGGTTTTAGCAAAAAGTTACTTTTGTGAGTGGTATAACGTCTGTTGAATGCTTAAACAGAATACTAAATGATCATTTAAATGTCAGACTGAACTTCAAAGAATTGCAAAGACGTAGCAGTTTAATTTTCGGAGTAAAATTTTCTCTACCGATTAAGCTCTTTTACATATAAGGGGTCAACTACGGATTAATTGTGCTTGAGCTTAGTTTGAGAAGACACACCGAGTGTGGTGGTGTAACGGTTAGCGTTCTGGCCTCGGTTTCGGGAGGACGGCGGTTCGAATCCCCATCCGGGAATGCAGATTTGGGTTTTCCATGGTTTCCCAAATCACTCCAGGCAAATGCCGGGATGCTCCTTTAAAAGGCCATGGCCGAATTCCTTCCCATTCCTTGCCTCCAATCCTTTCCCGTCTCTACAGACCTCGCTGTTAAGAGACGTTAAGCAGTTAAAAAAAAAAGAGAAGATACTTAAGTTATGGATTAATATACAGATTTTTACAGATTTCAGTTTACATTTGAAATTTAGAGTCCTTCCAAAAGTTATTATGCTATGCAGGCCATTAATTTGGAGTGATGTTGTTTAATTCCCGGAGTTTATTGAGAGTGAAGGCGTTCGTGACTGTATTTTAAAAGGTCACATGGAAAAAATCAATTCCCCGCTAACTTTGGCTGGTGGAGCTTGACTCGGAAACAGGCTAAAACCGTTTCAAAAGCTTATAACGTGTCAAAAGTTTTGATTCATCAGAAGTGGAGATAACCTTAAGACAGACAGAACCAAAAGAGTAGAATCATTTCCAACGCCTGTAATTTGTACGGAGTAGCAAAGTACCTCTTAAGTTTGAACCAGAAGAGAGGACAGTTTGTAAATTTTGATCCTGCATTTTATTTTTTAATGTTGGTTGCTCTTCGGGTTTCAGTGTAACTGTCTCTTTCTGTGTAGGTTGTGGTTTTGTACGATGTTTTAATCGGTAGATTAAGATTTCTTAAGGCTTGAAGACTCCTACAGATTCAACAGCGACCATGAGATTATAAGCAGTAAGCGCTCGTTTAATCGTCATTCTTATTAATAACCGTCTGTGACAGTACAATTATATCGCTTACTGCATCACAATTCTTTATAGATAGTAGAAGCCATTCCCTGTTCAGCTATCTAATCACCCTCAAAGCTGGTACTTCTGACATGTATTCATCGCTGTTTGAAATTCATGTTGTAGAGGAAATTTTGCGGATTCTTCAAAATACCTGCCCCTTCACGTGATTGTATGTTTCCTTCCTCCGTTTCCTTTACTTCTTTGTTTTTTTCCTCTTTTTTTGTTTATGTCCGTGTGCCTCGCTTTTCGTCGCTTACCCTTTGGCACACGAGCGTTTGTGTTGAGGTACACCTGTGTTGGCAATATGCGAGGTGCCCGCTGATAAGGCCAAGCGAGCGGCCTGACACACACAGATAACAGCTGGCCGCTGATAAACACAGTCCAGCGCACGGGCAAATGTTCGCTTCACACCCGACAACTGCCCGCAAAGTAGTTACCAGCTTGTTTTAAATCGCCCGTGAAAATAAAATCCTTCTTAAAATTCTAACAACTAAGAGTTACATTAAGGTAACCGATGGAGACTAGGTGGCTCGTGTGAAAATTTTGGAAATGCTATACGATGAAAAACGAGACTCATAGTTTGAAATAGGATGAAAAAAGAAGCGGCTTATTTACAGCAATTATTTATTTTTCGACTGAAATAGATAAGTAGGAAAACACTTACAACGTCTCACGATACAATCATAAATGAAAAAGTATTTCCTTAACAGAAACAAAAATATCATGAAAGCTCTTTACTCTAGAAAGCACGCACGGTTTATCAGCACCTCTGTGGCATGTTGTGATACTATCTAGTGGTAAGCGATCACTCCCTATCGAAGCGTAGCAGCTTGACTCAACTATCGCATTACAGAAAAATCGATTGTTAATAAATTTGTAATTATACGTTGAATTTTCAAAATTCCTTTCCTAACGTTACCAAAGCGGAAAGCTTAATCTTTGAAATGATACATCATTTATCTATTTTTGTTAAGTGTGAAGGGTAAAACTTGGCAATATTTCTCAGTTGTGATATCAGTGACTCCTAAACCATAAATCAGCTACAAAAATGCGCTCTAAATTTTCACGGTATTATAAATATTTAACCGTTAGTCAACGGATACTACAGTTTAGAAATGTCATATTGTCATTTATACGTAGTTAAAACAGCGGTGGAACCAGGTGCCGTTTGTAGTGAAACAAAGACGTAAATTAAATTTTCACAAAGATGTATTCTACATAAAATTATCCGAAATAAGGTGTTGTTAACAGATTTACCCATTGCATTGGTCTTTGGAGGCAAGACCATTACACGAGCCCTCATACAAGTTTTTTCATATTACAGTTGCCAGGAACAATTTGTTTGTTAAGTATCTTTCTTAAACATGTTACATATTTTACATATTGCATTTCAACTATAAGGTTTTGTCTAGAATGTCCGTTTCTTATATTAGTTTCCTCTAGATGTTTATTTGCGCATCACGTAAGAAGTTTTTGTTAATTTTACTACACGGGAAGTACTTTTATAAAACAGGAAAAGTAAACGAATCAGGGAAAATATCTGCTGTTTTCACTTTCACAACAGAAGGTTTGTTGGAATAGTTTATCTACCTATAAATCAAAACTTTCATAATTAAATCTCTAGGTTTTTACCTGAGAGGTATCCTTTCATGAGATAATTTAAAAGTGTGTTGTGTTTTTATGGATTATTTATTGTTTTACCTCTGCCTAATAGTCCCAAAGAAAGAACTTTACAGAAGTTAAATTTCTCAGTTGGATTCTTAGTCTGGTAGTATCTTTGAAACTTGAAACAAGAACATTGTACGATTTTTTCCTTGTGGCTTTATGCCTCGTCGACGTCGAGGTCATTAGAGGCGGGAAAGGACTGGAAACAAGGAACGGGAAGGAATTCCGCCACGGGAATTTGAAGGAACCATATTGGCGTACACCTGGAGTGATCTGGGGAAATCTAATTTTGGATGACCGGACGGGGATTCGAATCTGCTACCTCCCGAATGAGAGACCAAAGCGTTACGGTACGGTACGATTTAATATTCCAGCAACTAAGTGCTTTACCTTTACCAAAATTGAAATTTGCCCTGTAATTACGAGCAGCACCCAGTGAACTCCAGAGCGCGGTCGGTAGGCAAAGACGAGGTTGAACGAGGACTGGTGTTACTTACGCACGCATTGCGATGGCCTCTCCGCTCAAGCAGTGCCTGTTGCGTTTCTTCAGCAAAGTCTTTGTTTGCCGGCGGTAACGACAACAGCGGATCATGGCGGCGCTTTAAACACAGCACTCTGCTTTGTTTGGAGGCGTAAAGAGCGAGATAATGTTATCTGTGGCTGCGCGCGGCCCGCGCCGCTCACTCTCTCAGGAAACGGCTTTACGTGTCAGCATACAGCCAACACAAACCCGTCATCTCGGCCCGTGATGTATCGGGTAATTATGCCCCCAACAAATTGCTAGCAGTACAGAATAGTACGTGATATTGTAACTAAAGACATAAGTATATGCCTTAGAAGTGCACGATTAAACCTTTAAAGCCTTGTTATTTCAGTTTTTATTCTGTTTATATAACTTTCAATGTTCAAGGCGTACAATTCCCAATCACTTATTTCTGCCGAATCTGCCAAAATTGTCCATTTTTACTTACAAAACAAATGATAAGTTCTTATTCTCATTGAATGCTGGAATAATTTCCTTCTCAACATAAAACTGATTTGGATAAATTCACTAAAGGAAACGGTATTAGATGGGTTCCTCAGAGTATTTCGAGCCATGATTCGTAATTTGTTTTAGACCGCAATAATGAAAGAATATAATAAATAAACAAGTATATCACTTATAGTTTCGTTTTCCATTTCTCTCCCGAATAAAGGGGTCACGCGTGAAAAGAATATTGGAACTTTTGTCACATTTTTAATCAATTTTGAAATAAACACTAATGACCCATTCTTGAATGCTATGCAGACAAATTATTAAAAACTATTTTCTAAGCCCGTCAACATGACTGGCTGAACGGAATGTTCTGTCAAGTTATTTTTTCGCTGTTTCTAAACAGAATTGTTATAAAACAAAGTTCGTTACGAATCCTCGTGCCTTACGCTGCAGCAAAAAGTTTCAGTCATCATTCTGGTCCAGGTTGTATTTCAAACTAACCGCAAAATGAAATAATGATCTCAGTAATATGATGTCTGCGAAAGGAAAGGAAATTAAAAATTTATTTTACAATTTACGTTACGTAGTCTTAGTTTGAATCCTGGTCAAGGCCGCATAGATCGCGATGAAAGTGGACCTACTTCCATCCACATGGAATAATATTATGAGTAACGTAACATGACACTAGCGAAAATAACCTAAATTACGGATACCCTCTGCTGTTGTGATTCCAACCTAGTCCATATTTCAATATAATTAAAACATTCGCTAACATTGCTGCTCAAAAAAATAAAGCTTTTATCTTACATATCAGTGGTAAAACAATGTTAGGAAAATATTTACATCGATTGAGTAAAACAAAAACCATTAATAATCAATCTGTGGCCATTGTTAATCCATCAACGAATGCCGGCTGTGTTACGGACATGGCTACATGATGGAAAAGCTTAAACTTTTATTAGTAACGATGGTTCTATTGACTTAGGTCTGTAAACTACTGAGAAGCTCTTTGCTTTCGGTTATTTTGAAGAAGGAGTAAGACAGTGAACATTATGGAAAGACACGGAAATCAATTCGTTTTTTGGCACAAAATAATTGTGTACGAACGTACTAAAAACACTGCTATATTTGGTATTGCGCTCGCACATTAAAGAAATAGTTAATTTATATTTACAGATTTATCATTAAAATGTTTGCTTTAGATATGTTAACGTCATCACATTCAAGTTAATATCAAAAACAAAAATTTTCCTTAGTAAACGTCAAATGGTGGATTAAGCATTTTTTTTTTTTGGTTGATGGATGCACTTCACTCTAGCAAATGAAGCCAATGAAAACGGATTCCTAACGCTTTTGAAAAGAGAGCTTGCGTTAACTAGCTTCTAATTAAATTTCGCCGCTTTAGCCGGTATTATGTTGCAAAATTTAATTAACGACACTTCTCTGCCGGCAGTGCGCCGGTATTTGGTAACTCAAACAGGTCGGCGCAACTTCTCTCTTCCATTCCACCGACACTTTGTGCTCATGTCAACACATGAGCTGCACTCTGGACGTTTCGTACCGTCGCGCCGTAGTCATTTTAGTTTGAGGCAACAATAATTTATCTTCCACTTTTCGAAAGGAAAGGCTTAATGGTGAAAAAACATTGTATGATACGTGTTCACAATTCACTGAAAGATACTTCGTTCTCCTGAAAAAAACTTTCGTTTGAGCCATTTTCATACCTGTGGTAAATAAAATGAAATTATATAGTTCCAGAAAAGATTGCTAATCCAGAAGATTTGATACACTGTCACACAATTAAAAATGAGATTGTAAGAAAAAATACGAATGAGACCAATTTGGATATCTACGTATGAACTTTTTGACTTTATTATATTACAAACATCAGAGAATTACATTAAAATTTGACGCCAATGTTCAGTGTGAAATTTTTAATATTGTAAGCCCCTTCATTAAAATATTCGCCGCCAAATACAATCAGTAATGCAGATGCTGTGTTTTTCTGTGATCATTCTGTAAGTTGTGCCGTAATACACATTTCTGATCACTAACCCATGTATGCGATCGGTCAATACACAGGACTTACATGTGGTAGGACGTGGGCTCAGATTACTTTCTGTCCATCTTGCTACCCGTTTTCTGTGGTTTAAAAGGCTCTCAACCCGACCTTCTCCTCTGGTTTAGCTTGGTATATATTGTGAAGAACGCCAACAGCTTTCGTGGTTGCATTCCACATAAGTCACCTATACCGGTAGTATTACCGTGTTAGGTCAGTAAGCCACGAAAAGAGGCGCATTTGCGCGGCGGCGAATTGAAAACTATTACTGTGCTAACCATGCCACACGATGATTTTATTCGATAAAATTTTCCATAATTTGCCTCAACAATTATATTTAATCCCCTTCCCATATAACCTATATCTATAAAACGAAAACCTGACATATTGGTCGTATAAAAACTCGAAAACTACGGGGCGGATTTCGATGGAGTTTTCACCGTTTTAAAGCTTAGAATCTTAATTCATTTGTGTGGCATGTCTTATGTTTCAACGTTAAATAATGTAGGAGCATTAAATGAAATTCTGAACGTATGGTGAGAAATTCCACAGGAGGAATTACTAGATGCCGCATACTCCGCACTAAACACACAACACAATGTCTCTGACCATATCCTTTAATTAAAGCAATAAGATATCTTATAGTAATAACTATTTTGCACACTAAACAAAACTTTAAGTATTCTTTGTTTTAATTTGATATATTCAATTTTTAAAAGCCATAGCTTGAAGTATTCTTTCCTTTAATTCGGGATATCAATTTTTAAACGACATAGATATCCGTAAAAACAACAGAGATTTTCTTTAAGCACGATCTCTGGACAATATCTCTGGCCTTCAGCATTAGTCTTCTGTTTACGATAATATTATTCCGGATTCACTTTTGATATTTTATCTGCAGAGTTAAAGGATCTGGAGTTTCGAGCCACAAGTATATCCATTCACTTCTCAATTGAATCAAATGTGAGTTTTTAACATAATCTAGGGTTGTTCAGTAATGTAGTAATGAAATTTCTTAACCAAATTATCGAAGCTTGATATACATGAATCTTTTTGGACGAATGAAAATAATATACGTGCAAATAAACTTCAGCCCACCAGTTTCTTGGTAGGGGGCGGGTGAATGTAAGTTTGCTTTAATTCCGAAAAAGTTGGCGCGTATTTTATGAAACTTTGTACAAATGTTTTGCAGGAATAAAAATAGGGTACGGTTAAATCTACGCCAACTATACCGCGCAACGCCGGAAACTCCGCTAGTATATAATAAAAAGTGGTAGTGTGTGGAGTCCCGTTATGAAGAATTAAAAATTCTATACTTGTCGTTACTGCGAAATTTTAAGTATTCGACGCGTAGCTTCGTGTTAATGGAGTCGGCGATAAGTAGGTCAGTACCAGTTTTGCACAGAAGTCACAAGCAATAAATAATGTCGGTAGGCGACGTGTGTGGAGGGCAGTGAGATGGAGCAGTAGGACGGCTGCGGGTCGGCCACGCTCATAAATCAGCGTCACGTGTCGATAGCGGCCCCGCGCGGGCAGCCGCACCGCCGCTCGTGCGTGTGGCACGGGGCGGTAGACGTCGCAGGGAACAATACAGGCACCTGCGATAGAGGACAGCATGACGTGGACATAGGGCTTAGTGTGGCAACAAGAAACCCACAATATGTCCGGCTTATATAGCCTATCTGCTCAGAGGGGTATTGTTAAGCCATTAAAATCTGCTGCTTTTATTATATCACTGCCTTTTAAAACGACAAAAAAAAAAAAAAAACAATTAAAACATTACTATTACGCCAATAACAATTCTTTGGCAATAATTTAGTGCTTGGCTGACTGACACGATCCACTGAAATTCTCTTTAAAAATGTGAATACTTTTCCCGAATTATGCTATCTGTTTCCATAGGTTTGCAGTTGGAACTTTTTTTATTATAGGAGTTCTTCGTGTTGCTGTAATGTTGTATATCTCTCAAATCAGGATAACTAGTTAACGACATAAACTCCTCATAATAAATTTGGGCAGTATGAAACTGCTTAATAACCACAGAAAATTTGCAAATTAGATTACTTTTGGGTTCAAAAGATGTCTGTGACAGAAAAAGTACGATAGTGTTGAATGGAATTTTCTTCCCAGCAACCACACATTGGTAATAGCTCTCTATCTATCCACGATCATTGAATAAATGCTGAAATGTCAATTGTTCTCAATGGTTACCAAACAGATTGTCATTTTATTATTTCTTTTTACCTCTCCATTATCAGAATTGATTCAGACTCTGAGAAACAAATACGTAAAAATTCATAATGAACAGTCTTGTCACCGAAGAGAATGTTAACTGCCTGATTAATAGTTAGTCAGCTCTGTCATAGAGGATTATGATTAGGAATTATATGCAAATTAATATGGAAGAAAAACTATACATGTCCATTAGTTTATACTGACCTCACTTTATAAGGTTCTGTTCCTCAATTTTTTTAAATGGAAGAAGCAGTTATATCGTCGATCTGTAATAAGGAGAGAGAACTAATTGACTGAGATTTAGATGTAAGCTACTAATATTCATTCCACGTGTTTTATGGCCACTTCTGTCGGCAGGTGTCTGATGAACACTCATCAAGGAAATGTTTGACTTACTGACTGATACCATACAGTAAGTAATTAATTCCATGTTCAAGTCAACATTTCCCTAATCGGCACGTTACTGCAATGAGGGCCTTAGAATTGGTTGTCATTTTTCTTTGTTTAGATATTTTAACGGGTAGTGGATATTTGATACTGTTGCTTGGATTTTAGTAAGAAATAAATTCTTTGGTGTTTAAATAACATATTTATTTTTATTTTGAGACAAGGAGAGACGTAAATATAATTCTATAAATAACTAATACTTTACTTAATCAGGTATCCACCCTTACGTTTATGTTTTTCACTATCAGAGCCGGGATTCTTGTAAATATCTCAATCCTTTGTAAACACTATTTACACTACTCATTTTTGTTAGTGAACGGCCTTTGAAGAAACCATCCCGGCAATCGGCTGAAGTGATTTAGGGAAACCAAGGAAGACCGATATTTGGATGGCCGGACGGGAATTTGAGCCTACATTCTCCAAAGTGCTTTGCCAGAAAGATACCGAGACTATCCACGATATTTTACACTCTCACCACGCTTTTTTAGTAATAATGGAGAGAATGTTAATTTTTCGCCCACAGTGAATCATTGGTGATATGGACTCGTGTTCAGCTCACTACCTGTGGCACCAACATATCGGTGCTGTTATTTAACCGCACGCCGCTACGTCGAGTTTCATATCCCGTTACTCGCAAATAATTATCGACGAAATTAATAAACGTGATTGTATTTTTACGGCACCAGTACACCGAACGATAATATTTGATTGACGTTTCATAAGCTGTGTTTATCAGGGGTGGAGAGTTCGTTATGACGTACATAGCACATTACTGCTACGAACCATTTATTATTGCGCCAGGGGATGCACCTGTGGACCTCAGACACGTTGGTACTCACTAAATTCACATCTAATACGATCTCTCACGTTAACACACGGTCACTGCGAGCGGTCTTCATTACTATAAAGGTCCACAACGGTTAAAAGTCTTCTAAGCGTTCTCCGTTATTACTTACTTCGTGTAACGCACTTAACCATCTGTCGTTTCAAAAATAATAATTTTCCTTATCTATTATCGATTTTTCTGGATTCTTTTTGTAAAGAGTACATTTTGTGTCTTCTGTTACGCATTAGACGAAGACTAATGTGGGCTCACCTCTAATGTTTTATATTAATAATACTTGATTATGCCTGAAAGAGAAAATTATACCCCACTCCTGTCTTTCTCTCATTTACGTTAAGAGATTCATCAAATTGTTTAGTAATATTAATCACTTCACTTGAATACACATTTATTCTAGTATTACAAACATTATACTGCACGCAGTACATAACAATCCTTCATAAAATTTGTCTTTCTGACAACTTTTAGTCTACATATTCAACATAAAATCCTTTTCAGCTCATCTCTTGCCGCCATATATTGTTAGTGGTCTTTATGGCAATTAAAATGCATAATTAAATACATTTACATACACATTTGCTGATTGGCGGGATGTATGTCTTTAACATGACCTAATTTGAAGAGTCTAAGAGTTCTTTGATTATGTCAGGACTATTTATAAAAATGTCTTTCATACGAATTCAATTAAGGTTGTCTCTGGGTTGTAATGGATGATGTTGAGATCCAAATTACTCTCCATGAGCTCGACACTACGGCACTAGATTCGCCCTAGAAGATACTCATGCTTCTGCTGCTACTGGGTGTGTCTGGGAGTTGCTGAAGGTGAACCTAGGTCAGTAGATCAGTCAAACTGACTAAGGAACGCAGTTCAAGATTGTATAGACACGAGTTACGCTGTTTCCATAGAATTCTGCAAGTCTCAGGTAACTTAACGAATTTGCTGTTGCTGTTTAAACGCCGATAAGAAGTGAAATGTTTATCCGTTATTTTGTTTATGGACTTTAAAACTCATTCTCAGATAGAATTATGGATGTGTCGCAGTACTTGCAAGTAATTAATACGATAATACTTTTGACTACATTTAAACGGGGTGCTGTTTGACCTTTGATTATGTAACTGTCACATACATGTGGCGTATTTCAGTCTGAGAATTTTTTTCAGAGTCGTAGTATAGTTTCTTTTGTGGTTTATTCCACAAGAATATATACGCCGTTGAAACAGCAATGTGTTTTTAAATATTTAAAACAGTTTCATGGTGTTAATTCAATGAAGCATCCTTGTAAGCCTTGTTAGCTCCAGTTACATTTGCATTCCTAACTGTTTTTTCATCATTCCCTCATCCTGTCAATATTCCTTCTTAATGTTTTTATCACGTCCTCCTTATGTGCGAATGTTAAAATGTATCATTTTATTTTTCCAGGTGAGTTGCTTCATGATGATGATGATATCTGGAAGGCGGTAAGACCATTTAAATTTTTTACTTATCTTACCATTATTTGTTTAAATGAGTTATTTTGCTTGTTTTAAGTATGGTGCTGTTTGTTTAGATCTTAGCGAATATCTTGACGAACCTTTCGATTTTTCTTCGATAAATTACGCATTTCTCATCACACATGCAAACCTTTATTAATAGAATTTACATTTTGAAATTTAGCTGTTCTTTCTGCCTCAGTCTTATAAGAACTGAACTGGAAATACTGGTATAGAGAAATATCACCTATCGTTCAGCACAGCATTTAGTCTTAACTTAACTGCAGTATCTTTTTTAGATGTTGTCTCCTCAGAAAACATTCGACGAACTAGAACAATAATTTTGTTGTAGCGATTCTCCGAGATCAAGGAATATGTGTCGAAACCGCAGAGGAAAATATGACTATTGTGTTGAGGCACTTCGGCGATGTGCCACTAGTACGTTTGTTTAAGATATAGTTTAGCATCGATTGTTTTTAATTTGATTTCTCGCTAGTCAATCCTATGAGCATTTTTCAGGAGGAGAAGTATAAACTACAGCTTGTTAACACCAAAAAACATTTTTCGTGCAGTGGCGTACGACAGTAGCACAACATGCGTCAATGCGAAGTTTTTCCAGTATTCCAACTATTAGGCATTGACTGCTAATGAGATTAATACATGTAGGTATTTCACAAAGAAATTTTTACTCATTTTACAGATTAGTATGGATGATTTCACAAGCAATTGTAAAATTCGGCATTTAATGATTCTCTGTTCATTTGTGATACACATGTAACTGAAGATCTGTTCAGTGAATACATCTTTTGAAGATCATAAAAAATTAATTATAACAATTTAAATGTGCCGCAGCGTTTACGATTATGCTTTGAGGAAGAAATACACTTTTTGAACGCAGGGTTTTGTTAGTAAAGAAGTTCTGTCATAAGCAAAAAATATGAAACTGTCTTCATTCGTGGTCTGTGCCACATTATCATTCTAAACGGCGTATACTGATTGAATATCATCGGTATTGAAACAATGTGATTAAAATATTTAAAAAATTATCAGTATTAAGATTTTGTATGTTGCGGTGTATTTTTATGTCAATCATTGCGGTGACAGTTGCAATCAAACGGCGATTCATTTCGACCCCGGGCGACGGTGGAACACAGTTTCGGCTGAACACGGCAATGTGTAATTACGAACAGCTCGTAGAAACGAGATTCGAGGAAAATGCAGTGCAGAATGGGATGGAAGAAGAAACTCATCAAAGAAAAGGATGCTCGAGCGCGGAGAGGCGGCTGCTGAGTGCTGCTCCGCACAAAGCGGCGGTGTAAGGCGATCTGCGGCGCCGTAATGAGCCGCCCTCTCTTTGTCATAACACTCTAATTACCCGCCCACTCGCAATCAAACAACGCTTAGCGCCGCCTCGCGGCCAAAAATCAACGCCGCACAGATCACCTCAATGCAGAAACAAAGGCCATTTCCTGATGTATGTGTTCAAAAAATTGTAAAACCATTGTAACGATTTAATCTCAAAGTGCCGGCAACTTCATTTTCCTACTGCTGGCTTGCAGGTAAATATCACGCCGCATTCTGTATTGCAACCAGAAATAGACCACACAGGTCATCACAATGCAGAAAAGGGCTATTTTATATGTGTGTTTATAAGATTGTAAAACTACAGAGACTGTTTAATCTCAAATTGCTGGCAAGTTTATTTTTCCTCTCAAGATTTGCGACCGTAATGTTGAGTGTGCAGTATTTTCGTGACTGGTTTAATCAAGAAATCATTTTAACATGAGATTATTTATTTGGTGTCAAATGCATTACTGTTGCAATAGCTAGGAAAAACACTCAGTTATTCTCAAGACACTAAAGAGAAAAGTGAAGAAAGTACAGTA
Source organism: Vandiemenella viatica (assembly GCA_031002005.1). Classification (NCBI taxonomy): domain Eukaryota; kingdom Metazoa; phylum Arthropoda; class Insecta; order Orthoptera; family Morabidae; genus Vandiemenella; species Vandiemenella viatica. The sequence goes on from JARYHS010002169.1 coordinate 20,380, forward strand.
ACTAACATCAAGCTTCATTTAATCACATTACAGAGGACATAGCGTTATCATTGACATTAGGCAGGTTGTTTTTTTTTTTTTTTTTTTTTTTTTTTTTTTTTTTTTTTTTTTTTTTTTTTTTTTTTTTTTTGGTGGCGTTACACCTCGTCAACGTTGAGTTCATTAGTAGCAGGAAAGGACTAGGGGCAAGTAATGGCCATAGCCTTTTTCAATAAATCATCCGGGTATTCACTTCGAATGATTTTGGAAAACCATGGAAGATAGAAATGTGAATAACTGGATGGAGATGAGAACGGGCGCCATCCCGAATGCGAGGCCAATTAGGTTGTTGAGATGCAAGGCAGTCTAAAGTGTTAAGTAACTTATTTAAATTCATAGTATTAACTAATATTTGCGTTTGCCATCAAAAAATGGAAATAATGTAAAAAAAAATGATAGAGGACACTAATACAAGTAGTCAGAAATCAATCAAATTTTGCAACTGTGATTTATATTTAATACCAGACTACCATATTATTGTAAATTACTTTATTTCACAACCGATTCGTGAGAAAAGTTCAGCATTTTATTCCTAAAACAGCTTAGTGAAGGTTATTTTATTCAAAGTATAAAATGTAAAAGACAATAACTTTAAAATTATTGTTTCATAATCGTTTTCACGAAAAAATTGAATAGCCAGTTGGTGTCGTAATATACCACAGAGTTCTCTTCGATACACTAATTCGCCTGATAAAGACAGCGAAGGAGGCTGTTGAAACGTTTTGCTTAGAACAAACTATTGTTCTGACCACCCGTGTAAACTATGTAGAATTTTGTAATGTTTAAACCTACAATTCATATATACATATATATATGGAATCTCGGAAATAGCTCTTAACGATTTGAATGAAATTTCATATTTAGAAGACGTTTTGCTTTTCAGGCTGTCTTGCTTGCGAAAACGCAATTTTATATAAAAAAAAAGGTATTTTAGTGTAAAAAGTAGATATTTAAAAAATACCGGCTTTGTCAAATGTCTTTTATTAATCTTATTTACTTTACAAAACTTATTTAAAAACAATATTAGCAGTTATAATGTGATCATCGTTGACTTTTGACTGTATGTATCTTTAACACAAAAATAAATATTAATGAATCTACAAATTTGTGAAAAATCCACGTACGGGTGTCCATATGAAAAAAACTGAGCCTGATAAATACAATCCTGCCTTTTGAAGCGTCTGATCTTGTGCTTTATTAGTGTTCATGGCGAAGGTTACATCAATTGGGAATTGTTCTCTTATCATTTGGAAAGCATGGTTGGATCAGAAGGTGTGAGGTTAATGCGAGATGTGCGCACAGTTTTATCGGAGTGAATGAATTTAGCACTGACCATGTACTCACCTAACTGAATTACCACGAAACTTGCACCATTAATTAATCCCTAATTATCATTAGGATTTGTATTTAACATAATAATAGCATATTTCTGTAAAAGCTATTTATGAGGTGGTAAATCAGACGATCCTGGAAATGGTTCTAGCGATTTGGTTTGAAATTTTACATCTAGATAACATTTTGCATTTCAATTTTGTAATATGAACTTACAAAAAAAGAGCGATTCTTGTATTTGATATCTCCGAAATGGCTCTAACCTCATCTCGAAGAAGCTTCAGGTAAGTGTCAGCCTACTTATGTTAGTTAAACTACTCTTTGTTTAGGGCAAGGAACTATGAACCTCAAAGTGCCTTGGAAGCCTTCATGAAAAACGTTTTACTTTGATCAAACTTTACTCAAAATCTTGCATATTGAACATAAATCGAAAGATGCCGAGCAATATTGGTCACCCAGGTACTCATAGTAATGGCTCACATTTATATGCTGCAAGTAAAGATTTAAGCTATTATGTTAGAGGAATAAGTTAATCAAGTGACTTTCCCTCATGGTTGATCCACTAAAAGAGTATATGGAGTGAAGTTGATCTGATTTGGAGGAGCCCGATCGACGCGGGCGGGCACAGGGCTAATCTGTGTGTGGCGGGCCAGTCGGGGCAGGATAGATTGAGCTCTGCGGTCTGGCCTGCGCCTGTCAGTTCGGCAGCCCGCACTAAATACTGCGGGGACCCGCTACAGGCAATCTCGTCTGGGGGCCCACTCTGTAGCCTACCACGCACAGTGCTATACGGCAATCCGCTTCCCCAAGTCACTTAGCGCTATAAACAGTCGACAACAAGTATACCATCTGGGGTACTGAGTTAAAAGTATTACGGACGGTCATATTCTCCTTCGATCAATAACTACGGTTTTAAAGTAAAAACAACTCTCTCTCGGTGCTTTCGATACATGGTGTTACAAAAGCAGATGGAAAGCGAACAGGAAAAATAACCGTCGAATTTGATTTTTTTAGGATACTGCCCATTACAATTCAGTAAAGAAAAGTTTACAGATTTGCTATTGAGTTCAAATAGTAAGGTGCATCTTCATGCTGAAACGTTATAAAATATTTAAATTTTATACCTGAAGTAAATTTAATAGTTTATCTTATATGTTAATACAAAACAGGTAAGATAATTCATCGAAAAAATATGTAACTTGATTTTTGTTTGTGTTGTGGTTATCACCGAATAGACTTAACACTAATAAAGATAAAAGGAATACATTTCTATTTCATAAAATGTGGTTGGAAGATGTGATGACCGTAACTCTGGCTACAATGTTTTATTAGTGGTAATAAACGAAAGTAGGAAGTAAATACCGCTGATCTATTGGAACATCATAGCAATTAACTGTGGGAAACATCTTTCATTTTTTATTCACCGCATCCAAATGACGTTCCATATTACTTATTAAACAAAACTAAAATAAAGGTCAAATGATTCTTACAACGATATAAAAAAAAATGGAAAAGATATATATCAATAATAAAATTAAAATATATATTATGTATACTCGGATTTTACTAAATTGAATGATGTAACAGATATGTCCTGAGACACATTTGATGTACTTTACTTAATGACCAGTGAATACGTTAGCAATCAACAGACGGGCAGATAGTGAACAGTTCGGTGAGGCGACATAATAGCATGAGGGAGGAAGGCGGCACTCAGAGGACCGCCACGGTGTTATTGTGAAGTGCCCAGCCCGCAAGCCTTGGAATCAGCTGGGAGACAGCGGAGAAAGCCTCTCCAGTGAAAGCTGTTGCTGGAGTTTCGGGAGAATTTGGGATACTCCGAAAATGGCGGGATAAGCTGTTAAGTGAGTGACGAACGAACATAGAATGTCCAAATTTTGTTTTAACATAAGGTTCTATTTTGCATTTTCTGGAGATTCAACTGTACTGGCCGTAGTTTCTGTTTTTCTTTCAAACGTTTTGGACAATCCTCAGTATTTTGTTGAGATATTCTCCATATCAGTAACAAGGTTTTCAAGTATGGAAAATTACTTCAGAAAGTTACTAATCACAGATCACAATTATAACCTGCTGATTTCGTTTTATTAGTTGGTTTAAGGTTTACGTATATTGTATAAAAGTTCCCATCATTCTCGTCAATTATCAGCTCAAAGATGATTTTTATCAAACACACGATTTGTTCCGGCTGTATTGAATTTTCTGTAATTAACTTGTTTTTGGCCTAACGTCCTTAGTTGCTATCATAACTTTTTTTTTTTGCATTGTGTTCCACCTTGAAACTTGAACTACGAACTTGTACGTATTGTTCCATAATCTAACGCTGTAAGCAGTTCGTTATATAAAATAACTTAATCAATATGCAAACAATACAAATACAGCAACATTATTGTATATTCATATATATATGTTTACCTAAAGCACTTAAGATGTCTTACATAAAGACAAAACGCGTTCAACATATATAAAAAAAGAAAAAAAAAACATTTGTTTTGTTACAAGACGGGAGATCAAAACCAAACAGTTATTCTGTAATTAGTTTTAAATTTTTTAAGCCATCAAATGGTTGTAGATTCTGAACACAGTAGTTAATCATCTGTTTAGTGCAATCTCATGTTTATCTCAGAGCTTATGGACTACATGTGACGCTTACTGGAACACTCCTCTTAGACCGCTTCAGCGAAGCCCGTCCTCCCGGCTCGATCAGCCGAAAGCGATTTACACAGCTATTACGATCAGCGAGGTTTCATAATCAGCCAATTTACCTCCGTGGAGCGGTGTATGGAGAATGTGCGGCAAGTTGCGGAAGTGCCGTTACAGACTCGCTGCCCTGCCGTGCGGGCTGAGGGGCTTAATAGAGGCCTGGAACTCGCAGAGGCCGAGATAGGCGGGTCCCGGCTCCGCGCCGCGCGCTAAGTAATGCGATCTGCGACGCACGATTTGGCGCCAGCTGCCGTCGATTCCGGCAATCCCGACAACGAAGCGGAGGAGGCCAGCAGCCAGCTCTGCTCGGTCCACAAGTCACACGGGTCAACAGCAGCGAGATACGAGTCACACTACTTCTTACAAGTACTCTACCAAGACAACATCACTTTCATCTATACGGTTTCTAACAACAACATACCGGTATTGCTGTGAAAATATTGATCTGTACACTATAGCTATTACTTTATCTCTGCAATCAATTAATGAACTATAAAAAAAACTGGCACGTGTATCAGTGTGTACACGCAAAAGAAGTGAAACT
>JARYHS010002171.1:0-24900 GCA_031002005.1 Vandiemenella viatica
CCGTCGAAAGTAGTAAAGACCCAGATTCCACATTTTTTGGTTATGGATTACGATTTGTGGACGTCGAGATCGTTAGACGCGTAAAGAAATTGGGGACAAGAAATCGGAAATAATTCGAAAAGTTGTCACATTGTCAGACCGTTATAATGTCAGCACATACAGCAATTCGTATATCTTACTGTAATTTCTTTATATTAATGTTTTGTAAGTGGTGTAACCCATTGTACTGAGACTATTGTCAGATAAACAAACTAGATCATTATAAAAGTTTTAATAAATATTATGGTCTCTGTTTTGAATAGAGATGAATTTTCATAAAGCCAATGTACGTATTTCGGCAAAAATAACACTCATTGTGTTTTTTGTGAGTGGACATTATTGCTGTTATTTCTAGGAATCGTCGTAAGGTTGCCGCACCTTCTTGACAGTCTCTATTTTTTCCTGGAGAATGAAACTTTTTTGATTTACATCTTCTGGCGATTTGGTCGCTCTACTTCCAATATTAAAGAATATCACTGGGTTAAGCTCTCTCCGAACTGTTATTTAAATAATCGACAAAGAAGACAAACTTCTTTCTCAATTATTATCTTTGCAACTTTAAGTCAGTTTGGACAGGGAATGTAATCATTTGGACCGAGTGTGGCGGGTGAACGGTAACATTATGCCCTCGCATATAGGAGGACGTGGGTTACAATCCCCGTCCGGACATCCAGATTTTGGTTTTGAATGGTTTTATACAATGTTTTACAAGGATTACCCAAATCACTCCGGGCGAATGCTTGGTTGATTCCTTCAGAAGGCCATGGCAGATTTCCTTCCCATTCCTTGTCCCAAAGTCCTTTCCGCCTCTGCATCTACATACATGCTCTGCAATTCACAAAATTGTGGATGGCAGAGGATGGTTTAAACCAAAACTAATCTCTACTCTGCGGATTCGAATTCAGAATGGCGTGATGGAAGAAAGAATCCGCGTAAGCATCAGTGCAACACCTATAGCTCTAATCTTATCTTTTCTGTTGTGGCGGCTCATATAGGTTGTTGAATGAAGTATTTCATCCCACTCGTAAATGACAGTGGGTGTACGCATGACTTCACGTCTACGAGACGTAAAGCCGTAAGCAAGAAACGGTAATCACGTATTGTGTGCTTGGCGACAAAGACTTCGTTTTGTGATTGCTGGAAATACAACCTAACTGTTACATCTTGTAACATTGGAAGTTGTACTGAATGTATGCGGTGTAACTATTCAGATACATATTTTCCGTCCTTTATCATATTTTCGCCACCGACTGATGCATCCCCCAAAAAATTGGAAGGATTTTATTTGCACAAATTTAATACAATGCTGCAGTTTTACTCTGTAACTACGTTTGTGGACAAGGCATAGTATTCCACCACCTGACCGGCAGAAGCAGCAGCCTGAGGGGTCAGTGATTAAAGTGTATGCTTGAGATTCCAGAAGTCCACTGTTCGAATCGTTTCGTCTGAAAATTAAAGATAGGTCCTAAGTAGGTTCGGAGCCTTTAGAGGAGGTAGAGTTCCATATTCCCTCTTCAAGCTTACCATTCGAATGTAAACATTGTGGCCAGTTCATCCTCCACTATGCACAGTAACTTACTTCATACTTGACTGGAGAGGTATCTATATATATAAAGATGAATGTATGTATGCTTATTTGTTTGTTGGTTTGTTTGTTCTTCACACAAATTAACAGTTTTTATCCGATCTCGATGAAACTTTGCAAACTTATGATTTGAAACAAGGAGAGAAATACTGTCTACATTTGGTTGAAAATTATCTGTATAAATAATTCATGTTGTCTCATAATTTCGAAAAATTACTGAACGGCCATAGACAGACCCTTTGGATATGGAGGTCTCTGTACCGTTTTTTCCGTTTAGGGGTCAGGCAGCTTAGTGGTTAAAGCGCTTGGTTATTAATGTTTGGGTCTTGGTCTCCGGTTCAAATCTCCGTGGAGGCTAAGATTTTTAAAAAATTGTTTTTAATCGTAAGAGTTACGCCTGGGCCATCGGTTATTCGGATTGAATGTTAAACTGCAGCTATCACAAAGTTAGGGGCGCAATGCGAGGCAAATCGTGGGTAGTCTTGCAATACTGTAGGTGTACAATTTTTTACGTTATATTGATCCCTGAGGGGTGATTCGTAGTCAGTGTGTATGTGAACAGCAATAATAATACTATAAATGCGGAAGTAAGTCTGTCTTTTGTTATGTTTTCACAACTAAATGCCTTTACCGATATTGACGGAATTTCACATTGAAATCTGTAGGGAGGGTACAGGACATTTTTTTTTTCGGTATGATTAACAGCTGTAGTCACGAAATTTTGAGAACTTATCAAATGGTGACAGAGAGACGGAAGCGTGCGTTAGTCTGTAATGTTAAGTCGCTTGCTCAAGCTATGCTTCTCTCGCTTTTTGTTAATGTATAATTTGTGACAAAATTTCGTTTAGAGAAAAAACGTATTAGTTAGTATAGATGTCGATTTTCTCTGTCCTTTTACTTAGTGTCTGCTTAAATGTTTCTGGCACGAGTTTATTTTGCCTTCTTTTCTGACAGGCCTTGCGGGCGTAAACTGGCCTAAGTTGTAGCTCTAGTAGAGCACGAGCAGCTAAAGTTATTAGAACCCAACAATCGGATGCTCATGCTGAAGAAAGAAGAAACGTCCAAGCTGAAATAAACCTGCCCTTAGCCAACACCCCCCATCCCCTCACCTTCGTTTATTTCTCTGTTTTTAAATATATTGGAAACTGATTCTCTTCAAGAGACAGGTTCAACGGTATAATGATATAGTGATAGCTTTTCTGTCGTATTATGCCGACTTGGTGTTGTTTGAGACAAATCCTTCGTTACCAACAACTTTCTATATTCAATTCTGACAAAGAAATTATTAATCCACGCTTATGAAGTCGCGGGTATCAGCTAGTTTCAGAATAATAAGCTTCCTGGTACAATCCCTGGCTTCACTGTACTCTGAAGCCGTATCGATAGCTCCTGGAAATTGTCTGTGGCGAACAGGGGACATTATAACTATGTGATAACTGCAAATTTTATAAAACGTCAGAAGTTATTTTGAATGATTTACTCTTGATGGCAGCTCTGTGTTAGTTATTTTAAGTTTAATTTAAGAAATTGTGAAAGTACAAATGACGTATGCAACAATTTTCGTAATTTATCCATGTGAGATGCAAATGTGGCACCATCACCGAGTTAAATACATGCGAAAATATTTCGATCAAATCGGTTTAATTGCATCCGGTTGATGTAAACAGCATAATACGCAGTTCCTTACCAGAAACCTTTCTCCGCTGACTGCGGGTCGAGAGGAGGGATTTGCAACAGACCAGCCGCAGATTAATTAGTGCGGTCGACTGGGAGGGATGCGCTAATGCCCCGGTTATCAAATTAATGGACGAGGAGCATCGGCGTGAATTGTGTCCACTCCGACAGCTAGCGTTGTGTGACAATCTGTATGTTCCTGCCACAGATTATTAGGGATTTACTGGTCTAACGAACTAGATTCGCAGGAGCCTAATTAAACAAGCTTAATAACTGATGAGAGACCGCTGTGGCAGGTTCGCTTATTTACCGTAGGGAATTCAACAACCTAACACAGAGTTGCAGAGAAGATTAATCTGTTACAAGGATTAAACGAAGAGCCATGAAAACAATTACTGCTTAAAATCAATGTTAATTTTAATATATTGATTTCTTCAAATTTAATTTCTGATTCTACCTACTGAAATAAAATGTAATTTTTCGGATGTTAAGAACGATTTTTATGGAACATTTCGGAATCTATATAATGATTTCATTTTTAATTTGGGATAATCGTATACAATGCCGCCTTAGCATCAAATCAGCTGCACTGCACTGCACATTTACTGCTGCAAATGCTCGTATAGGTCCTTCTGCAATTAAATAATCTAATTTAGATGTTTTTGAGCATAAAATTTTCCTTTCGTCTTTTTGGCAACAAATTTCATTGACGTCATTATACGTCGTAAGATGAGGAATAAATTTGTTTTATTTTCGCATGGTTTTAATAACCCAGTGAATTGTTTAGAAAAAGCGATGCCCTTTGCAGAATGAAATTGATGTGAGGACGAATAATTGACAGTCTTTTAATTTTAAACAATTTCTTATTTATGCAAACTTTTGAGTTTGTAGACGGCAAATGAAGGAAGCTCATATACCAATGAGAATACTTTGGAAGGACGATAGTCATATTCAAAGTTATGATTTAGTCATAACTAAAACTGTTTATTATCATTGTAATATCGGTTCACTTACAATGATGCAAATTAAATTTAGATGTAATTATGCTAAAGCAATAAAAAGTGGCTCAGGTTTCATGATTTTATTTGCTTGATTGGGTAATAAGTGAAGTAGCCTTCATTATATCTTGCGGTACTGGCCAATTGCGTTGTAAAATTCTCATATGATACATCATAAAAATTAACACTTTTTAAATTTTCGTTAATTTCAGTTTGCCAATATATAAAATTAAGTTAAAGTTCGCTTTAAATCAATATCTTTTAATGGCTATTGGGGCCATCTTTGCAGCTATATTCGTTTTTGATAGCAACATAGGGAAAAATATCAACATAGATCTAGTTGAACGACTTGCAGATGTCTCCAAGTGATATGTCCTCCAGGAGTCTGGGCCTCCCTCCGGGGAAGCCTCACCCGGGGGTCCCGAGTAAGGATTGCATTCCCGCAGTGTTTTCAATCCCGCGGGATTGGCGAAAACAGTTTTTTAACGCTTATATTTAAAACATAGTTACTTAAAACGTTAATAAATTAAATAATAATTAAATTAATAAATCAATTTTAATGTTAAATTATAAAAATTAATAGTTAACAATATTTTAATTGGAAAAATGATATTAAAAGTTTTTAGCATGTCTTAAGTAAATTTCGAGGTTTTACATTTATATAAACCAATTTTTAAATAAATAATAAAAAATGGAAAATATTCAGTTTTAGGTCAAATTATGTGCCTTACAATACATCACATGAATTTAAAAACATGGTTTCTTTAGTGGCCAAGTTACCAGAGTTTTTTTTTTTTTTTTTTAAATCTAAATAAACGTTCCATAATACCGAGAGAAAGCATTCCATTTCACAAAGTGAAGTTAATATACTCTGTAAAGTGTAGACTTGGCTCAGAACAAGATCTCATAACTTTTTGTCACTGCACAAGCACGAGACTTGGCTTTTTTTTTTTTTTTTTTTTTTTTTTTTTTTTTTATGAAAATTGTTTTTGTGGGATTTATTATTATATCTCCTGATTCCTTTATTGATCTTACAGTTGATTCAATGTCATTAAAGGAAACTACTCACCAACACTTAAACTTTCAAGTATTTCAATTTTACATATGTGGCGTAAAGACGTTTTAAGAGTGGAAATTATTACTTTTTAGTAAGAAAAGAGACTTTCTCGGCGAATGATTGCAGTGAAGTTTTCGTAGGTTGTATCTCCGGATTTCATTGTAAAATCACGTAATTTCACACGTGAGGAAGACGGCGGGGGCAGTCGTCGAAGTATGGTGTTCCTACAACACAATTCGGCGATACACCCGTGAAAACTTCATTATAACTTTTTTTGCCTTTAGTCGAAACAATAACAAGGAGAAGAGGTATTAATCTATAGCCTGAGCGGCACATGTAAACAGGCGGCTTTCGTCAAAGAAACGCATTGAGTCAGCGGCCAAAACAGCAATAAGTCAAAGGATATACAATTGCCTTTTGATAGCTGCTAAATAAATAGGTATGCGATTAAAATTACGATAACATAATTTCCTATCAACGAATGATCAAATTTTCAGCCGCAAAAAGGAAATTGTCACAATAAGTTTATCTGCAAATACAGAAAATTGGAATAATGAAACCGTGAATAAAAAGCTGTAACTTTGTAGTTCAGATAACGTTTGCAACACATAAAAAATAATTATATAGTTACAAAATCGTACTAAATACGGAACATAAATCTAATTACAGAAATGTGTACTCGAAAATGAATACATAAAAGTGTATCTATTTACTTACGAATGACGAAGGTTCACAAAAACAAACGTTTGTTCACACGCGCCAAATGCCAACTGCAAGGGTATAGGCAAACAGTTCAATAAATCCGATAAAGACCGAGTGGGGTAGCGAGTCACGCACTGACACGCGTTTAATCCGCATTTTGCAGATTGCGGATCCGCTTAATTTTGTGCGGGATCCGCTAGACTGTCTAATGATGCGGGATCCCGCGGGATTGCGGGATCCCGCTTTGCTGGATTGCAATCCCTAGTCCCGAGCCCCTCCTCCCCCCGGCGCTTTTCTTGTATCCGCTATGGGTGCAAGTTCCGGCGTCGGGGGAAATTGGTTCTCCCTACTGGGGGATGCGACGGGTTGGTTATGTACTGGAGGTACTACTATTATAATATCTTTCTGAAGTGTGATGATTGGCAAAGTATGAAACCACTAGTGTTAATCTTATACTTATCGTGTCTGCCAAGAGAGGGGACATTGGCCATCGGAACTGGGTCCTTGTAGGAGGCGGTTGTAGGGGGCGCGTTGTTACCGCCTCTGCCGTCCCCGGGACTCATGCCCGGCGTCCACAGTCCCGTCGCTCCCGGTCTTCGGGCTGGGGTCTCGTCCGCTGCTGGACGGCAGGCTTTTGGGTGGTCAAGCTGCATCTAGGCGCACCACGGTGTTGACCGCAGCTCAAGACGCTGAGCAACCTTGCCCTGATGGCTCCAGTGTTGGGGTGTCCAGGTGAACGAAGACGTAGCACCCCAGAGGTTTAGTGCACCTCTGCTGTTCAGGGCAGCATAACCCCCGGAGTCGAATGAAGGGGTCAATACCACGGTCTTGGTTGCGGATCGCCGCCTCTGGGTTTGGCCCCTGGTCTCAGGGGTAGCAACCCTGCTGGTGGGAGCCGTCTCTAGTCTCTTGTGCTTCTAATGCTGCCATAGTAGGTCCACTATATACGAGTAAGAATGGACTGATAGTGCATTGGTTTACCTGGGGTGGGGCAGCATTCGCCCTGTGAACGTTGCGGGGACCTTCGGGCCTCTGCAGCGGGATCGTGCACTACGACGGTGCTCTGTGGAGCTTGGACGAGTGCGTGGGAACCCGTGCTCGCACTGGACACTAGTGTCGGGCGGGTACGGGGGAAAGCGCACTAGGAGCGAGCCGCGTACTCAGTGACGATACGTTCGGTCTGCTGGCGTGGTGGATTGTGCGAAGGAGCATTCCTGCGCGGGGCCCGGTCGCTACGGCTTCCGCCCACCCTGCGGGGCTCGGGTGGGGCCAGGTATTGCGCGTAGGAACCACAGAGAGGCTTATGCTATACGGCCAGGTTTTGGAAGGGTCTTCGGCCTGGTTCGAGGCGGGCGCCGCTTCCACGTCGTTCCCCGTGGGCACCCATTAGGGGTGGCGAAAGGCGCCATGACTCACCGTCCCTGCTGTAGTGGTGGGGATTCGGAAGTGCCCAATTCCACGGAGGGGGCGTAGTGAAGTGGTACGATAGCATGGTGTAGTCGCGGTGGCGGGGGAGGGCTTAACACCTCAAGCCAGTCGGTGGACCAAACATTTGTACTTATGTCTCCAAGAGGTCTATGAATAATCGTTTTCGTTTTACTTCACCTTCCATGATGAGGAAGGAGTAACAGCTGTTATATTTAGCTTCTCAGAATACGTCCCATATGTAGCGTTTTTGTTTCTTAAACTGTAAGCTGTACTTCTACATATATGTAACATGGCATATTTACGCCTCTGCCGCCTCTTCTAATGCGCTTCTCCTCAAATGCCTGCTGTGGCATAATTGTAACAGCCCCCTGTACGCATTCTAGTGCCAAACATTTGCACTTCTCGCTTCTAAGGTTGGTGACACTGCATCAGACCTCATCTGTTTCTCCCTCTCCATCAGCATGGGTAGCAAGGTTAGTATTAGCAGGTTTTTATTTTTATTGTAATACAGCAATTTGACATGCATCTTGAAGTAGATGTTAAATGAAGAAGTATAAACATATTATTCTATGTGTTTTGAATCCACTGAACTCTTTTCCATGAAGTAAACAGTCCTTACTTTCTTGATTGTTACATTTATGTAACACCGGGCATTGTAGGTTAGATTTTTCTCTGCAATACAAAATATGACCGAAATTTCTTTTCATTTCTTCCAGCTTACTGAAGAAGATATAAGGAATATTCTGGACGAAGTAGATTGTGGGGATTTCTCTGATTTTTCGGAATTAGAAGAAGATGAAGATGATGAGCTCAATATTGCCCAAAACTCTCGTAACGTCATTGCAGATCCTGTCGATACAACGGATGCTGTAGGCGAATTGCACCTAGATCCAGCCACTATTACAGAAGGCTTAGATGAATGTAATGATTCATTGTCAGAAAATTTACCCCGTTTAAATTGGAAAGAAGGTGATTTAGCAGCCACCATTCAGCCTTTTGTGGAAATTCCTTCTCAATTGCCAGATAAGATTTCAACTCCATATGAATATTTCAAATTATTCATAACAGATGAAATGCTGGATATGCTGGTAAATGAAACCAATTTATATAGCACTCAAAAATCTGGAAGTAGTGTAAACACAAGTAAGCCTGAAATTGAGAAAATTATGGGCATTTATATAAGAATGGGGCTTTGCCAAATGCCTAGTGTGCGTTCATACTGGGAAAATAGCGTTGCATACAGCTTAGTGTCTGAGATAATGCCGAGGAACCGATTTGAGAAAATTCTAACTGTTCTTCATTTTATTAATAATTTGGCAGTAACAGATGAAGCTAAAAGGGACAAATTATGGAAGATAAGACCCTGGCTCGATTTGCTACGATCTCAGTGTCTACAAAATCCTGAAGAAAACCAAAGTGTAGATGAAATGATGATTGCTTTCAAAGGCAGAAGTCACTTACGACAGTTCATGCGAAACAAACCTACTCGTTGGGGTTTTAAAATGTGGGGCAGAGCTGGATCATCTGGGTACCTATACGACTTCGACATTTATCAAGGTGCAGTATCATCTGCTCAAGAGAAACGAAAAGGTTTAGGTTATGAAGTGGTGGTAAAACTAACTGATTCGCTTCCTTCTGGACACTTTTTTAAGTATTTGCAGACAACTTCTTTACCACAGACATTCTTGTTCAGTCACTTCTAAATAGAGGTATCTATTTCATTGGAACGATTCGAATGAACAGATTGAGGGACTGCCCTCTTCCAGATGAAAAAGAAATGAGAAAGCAAGGGCGAGGTTCAGTTGCCTCTTTAGTAGATACTACTGATCGCTTTGTTGTAGTGAGTTGGTATGACAACAAAGTAGTTACTTTACTATCGTCTTTTGTCGGTGCTGAGCCTAAAGATGAGGTACGTCGGTGGAGTAAGTTCAGCAGAGAACACATTCAAGTTAGTAGGCCATCAATTGTCAAAACTTACAATAAATTCATGGGAGGCATTGATATCCACGATATGTTGACTGCTCTTTACAAGTATCATATCAAGAGTCGTAGTTGGTATCTCTACATTTTTTGGCATCTAATAACAGTGGCCGTAATAAACAGTTGGCTAAAATACCGAAGAGATTTCCAAATGCTAGGTCAGAAACATGAGCCTCTCCGAAGGTTTCAAGCCGATGTTGCTGCAGGGCTCATACTTGCTGGAAAAGGAAAATTCAAACGAGGGAGACCAAGTGCAGAAGATATGTCGAAATCAAAGGAAAGAGCAGCAACAACTATTGTACCGGTTGTAGATTGTCAAAAAGATCGGAGTGACCACTGGCCCATCTGGAAGAGCATACGTGGACGCTGCAAAATATGCATAAAAATGAACTCATTTGTGTGGTGCGAAAAGTGTGAGGTGTATTTATGCCTCAACAAGGATAGAAATTGCTTCAGGAGGTTCCATGTATAAATCATTTTGCAAATATTTATCCTCAGGAAAATATCCATAATACTATATGCATAAAAACATTATAAAATCAATAATTTCTCTATACATATAAACAGATATATTTTACTTGCAAAATATACTTTGTATCCTTAATCGCCCAATGTTACATATATGTCACATCTCCAAAAATTGTTAAAATATTAAAATATTTTGTATTTTTATGGAAATGTATTTTTAAGTATCCTCAATAAATAACATTTCATGAAAAAAAAATTTTCTTACATAAGAAGCATACCTGGGCATTAAAGGGGTATAGTAATAATAAGCTCCTTGTTTCAGATTTTTTTTTTTTTTTTTTAAAATGTGTTAGGAATGTGCTCAACAAAGGACGAGAACGTACCGTAAGAAATCATCAGTAACTTTTCTGTTTTATCGTCAAAAGTACACCTTTTGAAGTTTCACAGAAGAATAATTAATTAAAATACTAACCATGGTATCATGTGATCTCAGGTTTATGCTGAAGTCAAAATTAACCTTTTTTTATTTTTTTAAATGTTTTTTTTGTACACATGTCGTGCTGTAAGTTCCACTGATCATCTAAACCTTCTTCCAGGTATTTAATAATTTTTGCGTGGTACACGCTTGATTCATAAAATGGCATGATATTGTTTGGACATTAAAAGACAGGCTCAGCTATTCGTTTCATTTAATTAAACATTGAATCATTTATTGGAGCGCAGTCAACTCATTTGTTATGTGATTGTGGTTTTGTGCATTTGGTTTTTTGATAACGTGTCGATTTTTCTTATTTCCTAGGTCTGTCTGAGGATCTATTAATATAATAAGCAATCTGTTATATATATCGTCACCTGTCACGGCATGACGTCAATCTATGACGTCGCTCAATTACGTCACGCTTTGCGTCATTATTTTTCAATAACATTTCCAAGCATCCGCGAATAAATTAACTGACAGAACACTGAAATAAAAGTATGTATTGCCTTAAAATCGGCAGATCAATCATTAGATGCTTATATTTACGTAATATTATTTTGATATATAGAAGTATCCCTTAAATTCATTGTCCATAGATATTTAAGATAAGTGCTTTGTGTTTCGAGCATCAGTGTAGCGAAGTTTTGGTTTGATTGTTACTTTAAATGGGTCAAAATTACAACTGCCATTTGACGTTACGGCAGATGGCATGAATAATTTAGTTTTTTTTTTTTTTTTAAATAATTTAAGCTGTGTCCTATTATTGAAATTATTAATTTGTTTAAACGAAAATAGTTGCACACTGATACCGATCTGTGCATTCTACACTACACTTGAAACAAATATTACGTGGCATTTTGTAAGTTTATAAGATTTATTTTAATTTCCTTTGCTTCCACTGTGGAATATTGCTGAGCGTATTATTTCAGCAACTGTTATAGCCATTGAAACGTTTTGATATCGGTCTGAATCACGGATAAAAAAAAAAAGAAATGTGTAAAAACCCTTGAAGATTTCCGATCAAACTTATATCGTGATGCATTATTGCCACTAAAACGCGATACTGTTCATGTATTAATATGCGTGAGATAGAAGTATTGTTCTCCTGGCGGCAAGTTTATCGAAATATGTGGTTAGGTTGAAATGCAACCTGCACCCGGGTGGATACTGAAACCTTTTGCTACAGCGCAAGGCAAGAGGAATTACATTGAATTTTATTTTATAACAATTCTATTTAGTTAAGCAATTGCTAAGACATGAATTGTCAGAACACTGAAAGAAAAGTATGTATATCGTTTGAATTGGCATATTAATTATCAGTTTTTTTTAAACTAAAATCATTACATGGTTCGAATGAAAGAAGTTCCAAATTGATCGCAATATATGTGGCCTAAACCACAATTAAATATTACGTGGCATAGCGTAAGTTGTTAAGATTTATTTTTAGCATACTTCGTTCTCACTGGGGTCATTATTTCAGCCGATGTAAGCTGTCTCAGCCATTAAAATATCAATCTTCATCACAGGTATTAAGAAAGAAAAGTAAGAACCTGTGAAGATTTGGGATCAAGTTTATTTCGCGATGCATGATGACACTGACATGCGATACGTGGAATGTATTAATTCGCGTGTGATTAAGCTTTGCTTTCCTATCAGCAATATTATCGGAGATTGTGGTTAGGCTGAAATGCAGCCTAGACTAAGCTGACAACTGAAGCTTTTTGCTACAGCACAAGGGACGATAAATTACAACGAGCTTTATTATATAACATTTTTTACAACCACAAATAGTACGTAAGTCACAATGCACCGCTATCAGATTTACATGGTAAATCGACGTACCTTTACCGGAAAATCTATAACAGTATAGATATATTTACACTAAAAGTTTCTGAGTCCTCTGTAGTATTTTACAGAAGAAAATCGCAATCCTTAATTTCAATGAGGATATATGTAGGTATAACAATAATAAGCAGAAAATATCGGTAGAATACAGATGTAACTTATTTAGGAAGGCGTAATTTTCAGATTTGATTTTTGAAACTGTAGTGAATGCTTGCAACATAAAACGAAACCGATGCAACCATGACGCTAGCTGGACCCAGTGGGCAGTCTGAACCAGCTAAACAACTGAGTCCAGTAGGTACTGTGTGCATCAATCGATGGCTGCGCGTAGCAGACACCCGAACGAGTCTCGCTTGTAGCCTGGATCTGTCAGTCACAGCCAGTACCGCAGCCAACAATACACGGACCACGTGGCGGAGTTGACTTTTGACGCATATGCAGTGCTACATAAAGATGTTAATAGAATTAAAGCTACTGTCGTACTGACAAAAAGTAAATACTCTAATAATTATAGCTGAAAGGATTAAATGAAGTTTCTATAAATCGAGGAAGACGAAACCGAGGATATTGTTTTAGTCATGTATAGACTTCGACTGGATAGGCAGCGTTTAAAGAGAATGTTATGATGCGGAAAGGAATAAGTCACTGCAGTTTTGTCGTAGTTAGTTAGGTATAAAAATATAGTACGTTCACCGAACAAAGTTGTCGAAACACGTTAATTGATATTGCAGTTTAGATTAAAGTAGAAGATAGTAGTTTGACAATTTCTGGAAGTCAAAATCTGACAATAAGTTAGTAACACCAAAGGACATAAATTTCCCTAAAAACAATTTCCCACGTGCAAAATTGTGTTTACATAGTGTTTTTGTTTTGAAACACACTGCATCAGAAACAACAAAAAAATTAACTGAAACAAAATTTCGTTACATGGTGCAGCGTGATGACGTTTACTGTAATCCGTAAAATGTTTCAAGTTTCAACTTTAAACTTTGGAGGAAATAATAACCTTCGTTAGCAAAAAATGGGAACATACTTGAGACATCGACACTCATCTTCTGGACATGCGCTGTGTGCAGTCTGACTATGTTGAATCAAAGTTACTATCAGACACATATTAATATTATACAAATAAATATAGAAAATTGTGAAAGTAACATTTCATCTAAAATCTACTGTTTTTATATATATATATATATATATATATATATATATATATATATATATACTAGCAGAGTTTCCTGTGTTGCCCGGCATGATTGAGCTTGATTTGCCCATACAGTAATTTTAGTCGCACAATTTGAAACATGTGTGTCAAATTCTCTCCCGTCTTTTCGAACAATTAAAAAATAAAACTTTTTAGAAAGTTTAGAAGCGGTGAGAATGTAGTGGCCATTGTGATGGTTAGATTAGAGAAGGGTTTTACAATTTTTAACACTCATTTTTCCATAAATAAAATTCTACAGTGATGAAGGAAGACCATTAGACCGAGAAACGTGAGCTGTCATGCTATAGCCAATGTTCGCATTGAAGAAGTCTCATTTGTGATCTTATTGAAATGAGAGAACGAGCGTGGTAGGTGAACGGAAAACTCTCTGACCTCTCCATCGGGTGGATGCTGTTTCGAATCCCCGTCAGACCATTCTGATTTGTGTCACCCATAATTTCCACAAACCACTGTAGGTAAACGCCAGAATGCTTCATTCGAAAATGCGATGGCTGAATTCCTTCCCTTCCTTGTCTTCCAGTCCTTTCCTGACTCTAATGACCTCGACGTTGACGATACGTAAAGCCAGAAGCAAAACAAAGAAAGAAACTTGAAGTTAAAAAAATTGACATTACACACACATTTTCATTTCTTGCTCCGGCGACCGTTCACGTAGTGTAACAAGACATACGGCAGATTCTAATTCAGATTTTAAGATTCGTACAGTTTTCAAGTTACGTCATATTATTTGTTAAAAATTTTGAAGTTCAAAACAGATTTGATTTTTCAAAATGTATTTGAACTACTAATACAATGCAGAACGTGTCGCAATCTGAAGTATAACCAAAAAAACTTCAGTTGAATAATAAATATCAGTGCCAAAGGTAAGATTTTAAACAATTCACTTTCATGTTAAATCAATCAAAATTGATATGTATTACTTACTATCACCAGCCAATATAATTTCATTTCCAAACATCAGAGATTGTAACTTCAAGAAACAAAGAAGCTCTCATAAGTTTTTTTCTGTTATATAATTTACGCAGTGTCCTCGTGTGCCATTCGTATTCGCTGTGGCCATACATGAGGTTTTAAAGACTGAAAAATTAAAATTTAAGGAATCAAACGATATATGTGCTAATTATTTATTACGAATTATGACGTATCAACATGTAGTCGGTTTTGTATCTATGTTATTTCGCGCTATACGTTCAGATTTTCATTTACTATTCCGGCACTATGTAACTTTGAAGCATAAGACATACCAAACGATTAAATTCATATTCTGAGCTTTAAAATGGTGAAAATTCATCTAAATCTGCTCAGCAGTATTAGAGTTTTTCTAGTACGTATATATGAATGACTAAGCATCTTCAGTTTATCTGAAGAAGGCGAACTGGAAGTAGTCCAGGAATCCAGAGGAAAGGGAAAACCGAACGCTAATTTGAGCGCATAACTATAGGGTAAATTCAGTAAAGGACAAACATGATGAAAAATTATATAAAATGATGCAATAGGAAGTGAATTACATACACCCTCAGATAAAAGTGATATGCGAGACTGAACGGACGTCATATCATAAATATTTCACTTGGTTTGAGCATAGCGGTATCGAGACTGCTTGACCCACTCCTCTTTAATTATGAGTGTCGGTAAAACGAAAGAAAAGAATGTTGCAGAAGAATAATAAAAGCAGCTGCATGTTCAACTATATCACTGGATTTGGGATGGACAGTGAATTACGTAATTATAAATCAATCGTTGGAATAAGAAACCGAATTTTATGGATTTAAATCTAATTGCACGGAAAAGGGAGGAAAATTAAGTTAGGCAATAACAAAACAGATGCTGCCCACAAATTTGACTCTTATTTCCGTCGTAGTAGCACTAACAAGCAAAGCGATTCTATAGCTTCCACATCTCAATGTATATTTTAGTCCATAATTAGTTTCATATCTAAGGGCATCTGTCATTTTTTTCTCACACGCAATGCCATCAACTCTGTAAGTAAAAACATATATATGGAATTCCTTTTTTTTTTTACCTCCATTCCGTCCTACGTTACGGAACCAAAATATGACTTCGTTAAATTCTGTTATTAATGGACATAGATGACTTTTCGAAATTTCTGCAACATTTTCTTCCCATATTTTTCACGTTGGTCCAACTAATGAAACATGTTAAACTTTCGTATGCGTTGAAACATTCACAGAAAGAGCAAGCTTTCCCTCCTTGAATTTTTTTTGCCTTTTACTAACACGGAATACTGGAAGCCCCTAACATTGCCACATTCTGTTAATTTTTATCAGTCAATCGAGATTCCGTGTACCCTGACCCACAGTTGATAACTTCTGTCTACTTCTTAATAGCTGCTGTACGTTATGAAACATTTATTGCGAAATCCAATTTGCCTTTTTAACACATCTTCAGTGATGTTTCGCAGCTGTCTGTAATCTTCTCCCGAAGACTAATTATTCTCCATCTCCTCTTCTTCTCAACTATTTATCAAGGAGACTACAAGGCGATATAGCAGAACATTTGAAACCTCGACAGAAATTTATTGATTCGCTGAAAAAAAAAAAAAAAAAAAAAAAAAAAAAAAATTGACTCTAAAATTTTTCAAATTAAAATCGAAAGCTAAATAATCACAAAAAATTAAATGTATCCACAAAAAGTGTTATTTTCCGAAACATCAAACTATGAGACGCTCCCAGCGCAAGAAGGAGAAATCCGCTGGTATGATCAACCAGGATCATGTATGGAGCGTTGTTAAAGGAAAACCAGTTTGTCTGTACCGTTGCTGGTCATGTTGCAGGACAATAAACTGGGATAGAATAAAGACTCGACGGACGTTATATTTCTGCTATTTTATCAGAACGCTGCTTTATTGAGACGGTATAACAGAATTTTCATAGTCGACCACTAATGGATGATGGGTAACGTTTGGCCATAATCCATCAGTATATATTTCACCTGGATCACTATGTCAATATAATTTTAAATCTCCTTTTCATAGAAACAAGAATTTGACATGAATATTTGTCAAGTTGGCTACTTACAATACTCAACTTGATTTGCTACCGCTATACGGAATATATTGTCAGAACTAGCAAAACTGCAAAGGCTAGCTGAATAGAATTTTAGCAGAAAAATTTCCACTCTCATTTATAGCATTAAAATAATTAACGTAACCTAACATAAAATTTTCCTTAGAATAAGGCTTATTATTACTAACCACGAAGCCCATGATAGGTTAAACGGAGTGTTCTGCAAGTCATTTTTCACAGTTGCTTAACTAAATAGAATTATTATTAAATAACCTTCATTGCACTTGTTCGTGCCTTATGTTGTATCAAAATGTTCAGTTGTCATCCTGGTGCAGACTGCATTTAAACCTAACCACTAGAAAATTAAAGCTTCAATCACAAGCACTTTAATGTATTTTTTGTATTGCGTATTAGGGAAATTATGTATTGCGACATAAACTAGAGCTAAAATATTCACGGGCTCTTACGTCTTTCTTTTTTACTACACGTGATGCAGATCTATATTACAACGTTTGAACAGCTGACATAGTTGGAACTACTTTCGCGCGGCTGATATAATGACCCAGTTATATGGCCACAGCAAAGGAAATTAAAAATAAATCTTAGCAACTTAACTTATGCCACGTATTATTAATGTTAACCGTGGCCAGTTCGCATAGATGGCAATAAATGTGAAACTATTTTCTTCTGCATGAAATAGTGTTTTCAGTAACATGGTGTACATGAAAACAACTTAAATCATTGTTCCAAAAAATCATAAACTACTCGTGCTCTCTGTTGTAATGTAAAATGCTAGTGTCATTCAGATTCCAGCCTAAATTTCAGTCTAATCAAAACTGAGTTAAGACTGCTGATCGGAGATTAAAACTTTTATGTTTGATATCTGTGGGCAAAGAATTTAACAAAAACATCTACATTGAACGAATATCATCATCATCATCATCATCATCAATACTAATAAAAGGCTAAGCTTGGCCATCCTCTCAGTAACACTGTCACGTCACGCAACCGGCCCTCGTTCCTGGATTAACGACGGCCAAAATTGTTACTTATAGTAGACATTATGAGCGTTTTTAATAACATTCTATTTACTAATCAACCGCGAAGAAATGAAATGCCTGAACACAGAAAGAAAAGTATGTATTACATTTAAATTAACAAATTAATTATTAGTTGCTTTTTATTTATTTATACTTGTTCGTTGTAGATATTTCCGTTAAATTCCTCACACACAGATACTTAAGACAAATGCTTTAATTTTGAGCGCAATCCTGTCGGAAGTTTTGATAAGATTGAAATTTAGCTTTGGTCAGAATTAAAACTGGCATTTGACGTAACAGAAGAGAGCACGAGTAATATAAGTTTTTTTTATTTTTTTATTTTTTTTAAGTTGTTTTCGTGAGCGCCATGTAACTGAAAATGTTACTTCGTCTGAATTAAAGTAGTTCCACGCTTTCAAAGTCACACATGGTTTGAAACTAGGAAACTCAGAGTTTTGGCCTAAAACAGAGGGAAGCGACATTCCCGCCTCAACTGTTCCACGAAGCGACTTTTCAAGCGGCTCGCCGCCCCGACCGCCGCGCGGCTTCCGCCTCGACTAGGGTTGCCAACAGTTTTTCGGCTAATTATAGTACTGTTAAGAATAAGCTATAAAAATATAGTACATTTCAAAAATATTGTATTTTATGGAAAGAGTAAGAAAAGGACAAAAAAATGTAGTCATTTATTTCATAAAAACTTTTTTTTTCATTTCTTGCAGCTTTTAACGATATTTTTGTCTACAGTAAAAGTGTAATATTTTTTACTGTATTTAATTTTTAGATTAATGTAGATCAAAAGTTCATTTTTTATCAATGAGATACCAGCTCTGCTTCACTCTTTTCGCCATTTCAAAGTCATAATTGAAAATATCTTTTCTTTGAATGCCGAAGCGGGAATAAAGGACAGGACGGAAATAACTTTAAACAAATTTTAAAATATGCTGTAATTTTTGGCCTGTAGTTTTGTCGGTGAACTCACTACAGTCTCTTACTTTTAACTAGATTTCCTATAGTATTGTTATTTCAAAGTACACTTCGTCCATTTTCATACTCATTTTTTCTTGTAAATTTAGAATTTTTAATATTGTTTCACAGCCATCAAAATAATGAAACGTCATGTTTTAAATTTTTGTATTCTACATAACCAATTGATTACATAAAAAAATCATTTCTTAAGATATACCAGACATTTATCTACAAATAATAAAAATTATTTATAATATTATCACTTTTTAACCAAAGAAACTCTCTTTCACGTTGGTCTAGCGCTGATTTTAAAGTTGACATAGTATTACACACATCTTATTACCACCAAGTTGCTTAATAGTTTTGTGAACGTTGAATGAAAAACGGCTCGTGAAATACGAATGGAATTTAACTTTAGTATTCCCATAAATTTTATTCATCGTCAAAATATTTTGAATATGTGTAGGACAATCCTCTCCTAAACTAATAAAACCATCGCTTAGTGACTTCCAATTCAGTTGAAATTGACGCACTTCCGTCATTTTCCTTAACAAATCTGATTTAATATCAAAAGGAAGAACAACCTCTACGTGAAAATAAAAAAAAAAACAGAAACGAAGCAAAGACAGCTGTACGAGCAATCATTTGTTTGACGTTGTCAATTTCGACTTTAACATAACAGTTCTGAACGCAACAAGACAAAGGCGCGTTCGGATACACGCACATCCTATCACTCAAAAGGTAATCATACAGCAATGTGATATCGCATATTTGGCAAAGTAGGGATTTGTTTGTTATTAGTTTGTGTTTCAAAAATTTTAAATCCACCCACCTGAAATATAGAACCTTCGCGTATTTTTTTTAACAACAGTAAGCAGGGGCGTAGCTATTGGAGGGCTAGGCGTGCCGTGCACCAGGGCCCCCAAGCGGAGCTCAGGGGCTCAGCGGAACTCAGGGGGCCCCTACTGTAGAATACCTCACAAGATTTGGCAGGGCAAAAAAAAACGAAAAAAACGTCGCCCATCTGCCCTAAAGGACCAAATTTTTTCTTTTTTTTCTGCACCGGTGCCCTGTTAATCTACATACGCCACTGGTAGTACGCACATCAGAAATACAGTACAACCGTGGACCGTCGATTTGGCGCGTATAACTCAATTCTTTGTAAAACGATTAATATTGAAGACGAGAGTGAAATGCTTCTGTGGTTACTGTACAGGTGGAACAGCACAAGAAAAAAATGACGACATCAGTGCTTATGAATTCATTTTTCCCTAGTAAAATGAAAAAAATAGTCATAAAAAATAGGATTGCCACATTCTTTGGAAACGATCAGCCACTCAGACTGTCTATTACAGTTCAAAAGCGCAGTTAAATTAAAGTTAAGATAAAGTTTCGGTGCTGGATCAACAGAAAAATATTAAATTTGTAGTCTAAAAAGGTGTATTATTAAATAATATGAAATCAGGAAATAATTTCAAGAAAAGTAAAAAATTAAATTCGAGTTTTCATTGTGTGTGTTCAATGTAATGGTATTAAGTGTTCACATTTGAACACCTAAGTGTAATGATACAAAAAGGGGAGAAAAACTAATTTCTGTTTATTTTCTTCAGTTGGCCGTATCGCCGCGCCGCCTCCGCGAGTTAAAAACAGACGTGGCGGTGACGCGCGCGGCGGCCGAGGCCACGCGCATCGTCTGTTTTGCCCCATTTAATTACATTGGACCATGCGTCGACTCGACCGCCGCGCGGCGCAAAACGCCTCGTCTGTTGTAGACCAAGTCCTCTCGCTAGTGAACAATGTATCGTACAAACAAAGCCTGTTAGCAGCATTACGAAGTTTCCGGTATAAGTAGTAGTGCCTTGCTGAGTGGCTGTACTATCTATCAGATGATCCACATTTTACTTTATTCCTCTGCTTCTTTAATCACCCCATCTACTTGCTCGATGTCGCACAACAAACAGTGATTCGCTGCATATTTTTCCTATAAGCTTCATCGCTTGGTTAATAGCTTTTGGGAGTTGCAGAGATCGGCAGCCAAACGACTGAGTGTGTTACATTCTTCTTCAGCCCTAGTACTAAAAATAATGCATGTTCAAGTTTGAAAGTGGCGGCGAAGTAATATGCTCAGGTAGTGACAACACTGAACTTTTTGTTGGTTTACTGATCTTCATTGTTGAAGTGAAAGATCCCTGGAGGAACAGCTCAGAGTTGGCTAAGAATCAACTTAAAAATCTGCAACGTGTAAAAGTGTCATTACCTGCGTATCCTGCCGGATTAAATAAATGATTTTGAAATTAATCAATGATAAATACTTTAAGATTAATCAGAAAGTAAACAAACAATGACTGATTAGTGAAAAACCGACGAGTTGATCTACAGGCAATACTGGATTACTCAATAAGCAAGACTAAGCAGTAGCATCGATTTTTAAAGGCCTTGTGAGTTAAGTTTTTACATTAAGTAAAAATATTTAAAAAAATATAAACATCCAAATAAACAATAAAAGTAATATGAAAAGCATGAAATTATTTTTTTTGTTTGATTCTTGGATATGATATTACTAAAAATATTTTTTTACATATCGTAAATTGTAAAATTCGTTTGTTTAGTTGGCTGAAAAATATACAATTCAATTAGTCTTCTATGAAACCTTTTCTTATACTTATAAAATTCAGATAACTTTTTCAAAACAGTGGGATGCAAAAATTTGAGTGCCTATGTCTCCACAGTATAGTTTCTTAATTCGGCGCAGCCTTCGGTGACCACGACGACAGTGGCACACATTTCGCTTAGAGTCATTTTCTGCTACGTGCATTAATAAACTTGAGTAATTCTCCTTCAAAGGAACGAAGACATAGAAACAATAATGCCTCCTAGCATTAATAAAGCTTCTAGGCTAGCGTTTCCAATCTTTTTCAAGCAGAGTAACAGTAAACTGTGAAAATAATGTTGCCGGCTATTATCTTATCGTCATATTTTTTATCTACGTGTATATTATTTATATAGACGTATACCACCATAACAAAATAAATCTAAAACTATGTTTTGAATTCCTACTAAAACACAGTTATGGAACTGGAAGTGAATTATTAAAAGTTAATTACAGGTTACCAGATTCTTAATACTTAACAAACCATATAAATAATAACGTTACTACAAACTGGACGTTACTTTATACCACCCACCTACATGAATAAAAATAAAGAAATAAAATAAAGTAAAAGACGCTAGACCATCACCTTTTACTTTGGTTTATTTCACAACTCCTATGTTGCGAAACCTACAACGTACTACAGTCCCTCAAACACATTACAAGACACTCAGATTGTCATTCACTTAATCCCCAGACGAATGGCACTCTTTTCGGTGCCATCTGGAAACGAATATATTATATAGAAACAATGCTGTTGTATCCTCATCCTGGAAATGCGAGATTTTTGCCGGCCATTTAAATATTCAAGGTTTTTTTTTTTTTTTTTTTTTTTTTTTTTTTTTTTTTTTGTAATGGGCTTAGCTTATAAAGTAGGAATACGGTATCAAAATTTAGAATATTCTGCCTGCGGACCACAGGTTGAGATTTTCCCATTACAGCCTAGAATCTTAGGGGATGTGGCTGAATTTGACAGCTGCTGCTGCGCTCTACTGACAGTGTTGCTAACTTTTTCGAGCTGTATAATGTTCCAGCGACCGTGTGTCTGCCCACTGTCCCAGAGCAGCATGAGACAGAACAAACTTGTCACCAACGGCCACTAGCAAACAGTGAGCAAAGTGGCCCCCCACCTTGAATATTACCGCGAAAACGCCAGAGCGCATGCGCTATTTGTGACAACGCAAAGTTGTCTCCACGACAGCGAAATAGTTCACTGGTCTGGACAAAGTTTCCCTAGCTTTCATAAGTAATAGTATATTAGAGAATATCGCATTATAAATATCTATTTTCGTTTCACTACATTTATTTTTAATTTATTTATTCTTGATTCGTAGGTGGTCACATGACTCAGTGTCACTACATCTAGTGCCGCCACTGCTCTAAGGAGAACCCATCCAGTTATTAAACATCAGATAAGAATCTCTAACGTTCTTGGCATGTTCAGCTTTGGTGTCGATGTTAAGAGTTCTTAATATTTCAAACTCATAAGCAGTTTAATTATCGGCCGTTGTTTTTAATTCAGTTCGATTCTGAACTTGCTTAGAAAAATTAAAGCTTGGAATAATAATCACTTTGAAATTAGATCAGCCCAACTATATACTGAGCCGTTCTCTCAGCATTACAGATATAAATTTACAACAATGAAAACAGTCTTTTTGGAACTTACTTTGAGATAAAAAGAAGAACATTACTTCAGTCAGTTCACTAGAAACATGGACTTAATAACACATCCTACAGCTATATAAACAATATATTTTACAATTCTTGACACTTAAATATATGAGCCCATAACTTTAGTTGGAATTGCAACTGTTCCTTCCTTACGAAAGCTTTTCCCATTGTAGCCTAATAGCTTTAGTGCTTTAGAAACGCAAAGCAGAAGCCGTTCCCTGTGTTTAAAGAGAATTAGAGTTTGCAAACAAGTTGGATAGTTTATCTTGCTTTTTCGGAGTTAGTGCTCGCAGTCCACTTTAAACCACACCTGACTGCAGATGAGGCTGTATAGAAAGGTGTGGACGATACTTTCCTAAATTCGTTCGTTTGCTAATCACTTACGTTTTACAAACTGAATTGAATACAAAATAGTTTTTTTTTTTTTTTTTAAATGTACAAGCTTTTATTTATTATTTCAAAACACCGTAGAGGACAATAATTCGTTTGTAACATACATCATCTCCAGATTCAGTATGATTTCATAGTTACGAATTATCTCTCGTAATTCTTTGGTGCTATTTTACGAAAGAGTTAATCAAAGGAAATTAAAAATGAAACTTTATTTATTTCAAGTAAACAAATGAATACTAACTTTTAGTGATAAAGAGATTATAAAAAGCCGTTGCCAGCTGATTTGATCCCGTTCTTGTTGCATCATTATTTATTTCAGTTCGTGTAAAGTGAATGTAACATGTGCATGTACGAGTACAATAGGCTCATAACAATCGGCTATAAACAGACTTGGGTAAAATATCAGCGGCTTTATGGTTTATTTATTTTTATTTAGTTATTTTAATAACTTTTCGCCATATAGTTAGCCTTTTGTAAAATTTTCCATTGGTGTGTACAATAGCTGTTTTAACTAATTATTATCATAACAACATGCGTTATAATGGCATGAGAAATCATTTATGGACTGCGCTGAAACCGGTCAAGCGTTAAAATTAATCATTATACAATTGAAATGGGTATACCTACAGGTATATACGCATGCCCGCAGCTAGCTGTTTGAACCCCGTGTGCAATACCGATTATGCCGCTCCTGTCTAACTAGCCAGTGGTGGATCTAGGAGTTTTCCAAGCCGGATCAAAAAACTGTGAGATTGCCGCCCCTTCGAACATTATTTGCCGCCCCCATTGTTGCCACCCCGAGTGTTGCCGCCGACGGCCTGAAGGAGCAGTTGAGCTAAAAAAAGTTCGTCCGTACATAAGTTTATCGCGGCGACAATGGAGTGGCAACTATCGCGGGGCGGCGACTGTCGATCACTCGATGCCGCCCCCCTTGATATGCCGCCCGCGTGAGGTGCACGCCTTGCACGCCCGCTTACGGCGGGCCTGTATATACGAGTACAATCGAGCGTTAAAATAAACAATACACAATGCAAAAGAGAAGAGTTCAAGCTGCTTAAAGGGATCATTTTTTAATATGTATAAGGAAACCTCAGATAAATATATTTATATTTTCAAAATAGGTCATTAAGGTCGAGCAAATGTTTTTGTCGTTAACAAAATAGTTGCGTTCGTAGCAAAGGAGACACCGAAGTTCCTTTTTTTTTTTTTTTTTTTTTTTTTTTTTTTTAAAAAAAAAAAAAATTCTGTCACTATTTTGTCTTGCGACAGTATATAATTTTCGCAGGAAAAAAGAACGTGATTTAAATCTCCCAATGCTACGTCTAAGCATTGGGAACCTCTTTTAAGCTGTCTTCGATTTAAGTGACTAGAGTAGATACACTACCGAGCGTGGTGGTTGAACGGTTAACGTCCTGGCCTCGCATTCGGAGGACGCGGGTTCGAATCCCCGTCCGGGCATCCAGATTTGGTTTTTCCATGGTTTCTCCAAATCACTCCAGACGAATGCCGGGATGCTTCCTTCAAAAGGACACGGCCGAATTCCTTCCCGTTCCTTGTCCCGGTCCCATCCCACCTTTAATGACCTCGATGTCGACGAGGCGTAGAGCCATAGTTAAAAAAAAAAAGAAGTTACCATGATGGAACCGGCTTCTGAGAATGCATGTCAATTAGAAAC
>JARYHS010002176.1:0-74241 GCA_031002005.1 Vandiemenella viatica
TGTTAGGTTTCTGGGCCTCATTTTAGACACTAGGCTAACCTGGCTGCCACATCTTAAAGATGTGAAAGCCAGAGCCTCTAAAGCTCTAAATGTGTTTAAAATGCCTGTGTGGCAGGTCATGGGGCGCTGACCGCTCCTGCCTGCTACAATTTTACAGAGCCTTTGTACGGTCACGGTTGGAATACGGCTGTATTGTCTATGGTTCGGCACGGGACAGCTATCTGCGTATATTGGATAGTGTCCACCATGCTGGAATTCGACTCGCCACAGGTGCATATCGCACCAGCCCTATTGTCAGCATTTGTGCTGACTCAGGCGAGCCGCCGCTTACCATCCGCCGGCAACTCCTCATGGTGCAACACTACCTGCACGTTGCCATAACACCTGGCAGTCCCGTGCACGACATAGTGCTCCATCCAAACTACGAGCGGCTCTATACCAACCGGCATAGAGCCACTAAACCGTTCAGTTACCGTACAAAGGCTATTTTAGAACAATATGGATTCGAGCTTCCTTCTTTTTATCGCCAGGGTTGGAGTAAATCTCCTCCCTGGCTTTTAAAGAGGCCCAGAACAATTTTAGAATTATCGCGGCACAATAAGCTGTGTACCGCGGACAATGTTTTTATCAGTATTTTTAGAGATGTTTTAAACCAATATGACACGTTTACCCCGGTGTATACGGATGGGTCTAAGCAGGCTAACGGAGTTGGTTGCTCCGTAGTCCCCGCAGGGGCCTGGTACGCAAGTGCCAGGTACGGGTTTGGCGAACCCGCGGTGCCCGAGCTGGAAACTTGTGAGCGCCGCAAGTTTCCCATACCGTAAACTCCTACCATGCTTCAACGACCACCGTAGGGCGTGGCGGTGGAACGTTGTGTGCCTAGGAGAACGGGGATCTTGGCTTCATCGCCCGGATCGCGAGGACGGAACAAACCTCTATAAAAAACCCCTCAACCTCAAGGTCAGCCACGTGCCGAGGAGGTGTATGGGTGGAGAGGAAATTCACTCGCTAACGTGCAACCTCAGGGGCACCTGCGCACCCCTGTTGTATAAGCATTTCTTCTTATACTGGTTTTTACTCGTGGGAACAAAAATTCCTTCCACCAAAAAACCAAAAAACCCCTGCGGCCCGGGTGTGTCGCAGGTTAATAAAAACACACCCAGTTCTTACAAACGGGCTAGGGTTGAAAGCCCTCCCCCGGATGTAGACAGTAACAGCAAGGGTTGTAACATTGACAATGCCTTCGTTATTATGACAAGGGTGGAGGGATCTTTTGAGAAGGTCTCTCCATTCTATGTTCAGAAAGGTTTAGAGGGTATTGCGGGTACCCTCAAATCTGTAAAAAAGCTGAGGAATGGGACACTGCTTATGGAAACATCCACCCAGAGGCAGGCTGTCCAACTCCTTAAGTGCGAGAAGCTCGGGGAGTTCGCAGTGAAGTGCGAACTCCATAAAACTCTAAATTCAAGTAAAGGTGTCATCACCAGCAGGGACCTTATGGATTTAGAGACCGAGGAACTCCTTAAGGAGTGGTCAACAGAACATGTGGTCGAGGTTCGTCAGATTAAACGAAGGGTTAACGGCAGTCTTGAGAAGACAGCCACCTTCGTCCTGACGTTCGACACTCCAACGTTGCCCAAAAACATCAAGGCAGGGTATTTGAACTTGAATATTCGCCCGTATGTACCGGACCCAATGCGCTGCTTTAAGTGCCAGCGGTTCGGTCATACGACGGCCACCTGCAAGGGCAACCCCACCTGTGGGAAGTGCGGAAAGGCGGCTCATGAGCCAGGCACGAGCTGCACGCTCCCACAGGTGTGTGTCAACTGCTCCGGGGCACATCCAGCCTGGAGCAGAGAGTGTCGATTGTATCTGGAGGAAAAAAAGATACAGGAGTTGAAAACGAAAGAGCGGATTTCTTATGGCGAAGCCAAAAAGAAATATAAGGCTCTGGCTCCACCAGTCTTCGCTACCAGCTTCGCGAAGACGTTATCAACTCCCGTCAGGAAAGAAAGTATTGCTACCCAGACGTCCGTTGCGGACATGGGCACAAGTCCAATGTGCTCATGTCAGTGCAGATGTGGTGCCACACCCATCAAGGTCATTACACCTAGGACCTCGCACGTCGGTAGCAATACTCTGACAACACCGACCACATCGACAGCAGGTTCAGCATGTCCACCAGCAAAGACACTGCCATCCGCTACAGCAGTGGGTCCCTCTGCAGCAGCAGAAGCGGCCCCTGAAGCAGAAACAGCAACTGCAAAAGTAGTGATAACGGCAACGCCATCTGCCGGTAGCGGATGGCAAACAGTGCAAAGGGTAAGGGGTCCGAAATTTAAGCTGACGGACCCCGCTATGTTTGTGAAATCCCCTCCGACTTCTCCTCCCAGATCCCCGTCTGGAAAGGAGAAGAGGGGGAAAGGGCCTCGGCGGAAGAAAAGTCCGCAAAACTCCGAGGCCTCACAACGAAAATCGTCTTCGGACACCGAAGACGATATCATGCTGGTGGACGCACCTTGTTCCGTTCCTCAGCAATCAACGAAGGAAGACCCACCCGATCCGGGGGGGGTGGTTTTAAATAGGTAGAATGGCTCCCATACTTCAATGGAACGTAAACGGCTTTCAGGCTCACAAAGAGGAAGTCCAGCTCTTAGCACGGTCTAATCCATTGTGTCTCTCTCTCCAGGAGACACACTTTAGACCACAACATCAGCCAGTGCTAAGAGGTTATGACATATTCCGAAAGGACGATACCGAGGGTGATCGAGCGAAGGGCGGAGTGGCCGTGTTTGTTCGGAACACTGTCCACTCCGAACCCGTCGCTCTCACCTCTCATCTACAAGCAGTAGCGGTGAAAATACACGGTCCAATACAACTGACCGTATGCTCTATCTATCTGCCACCCAGTTTGTCCGTCGACTACGACGACCTGGTTGGCATTACACGACAACTCACTCGGCCCTTTCTCCTTTTGGGAGATTTCAACGCCCACAGTGCGTTGTGGGGTTCCACCACCGATTGCCCCCGGGGCCGAGTGATTGGTAGATTGATGGAGCAGGAGGAAATTTGTATCCTGAATACAGGGCAAATGACTCATTTCACCGCTGCTACCGGTACGTCTTCTGCCATTGACCTTTCCTTGTGTTCTCCCTCAATCGCAGACTCCGTGCTATGGGAAGTGGATCGCGACCTACATGGAAGCGACCACTTCCCTATTTGGTTGCACGTCGAGTGCGATCGTGGAGGAGGAAATAACCGGCGCAAATGGAACGTCAGTTGTGCAGATTGGCAACTCTATTGCCGCTCTGTAAAACTACAACTTGTAGGCAGCATACAGGAGAAGGTGAATCACTTCACGGAAGTGATTCACCGTGCAGCTGACGTTTCCATGCCGAAAAGCTCCGGAACGCTGCGAAGGACGCCCGTCCCCTGGTGGAACGACGAATGTCGTTCCGCTATTAAGGGTCGCAGACGGGCGTTGCGGCGTTTTAAGTTGTATCCTACATCCGACAACCTGGCAGCGTTCCGTATAGCCAGAGCTAAGGCGCGCCGTGTTATTAAGGAGAGTAAGAAGAGGTCATGGCAGAACTTTGTGAGCACTATCAATCGTTCCACACCTTCGTCGAAAGTATGGGAGTCCATTCGCCGTATATCTGGAAGGTACTCCCGCGCACCAGTATCTGGGTTACTGGATCATGGACGTATTATTACCGACGAACGAAGCATAGCGCAGCTGATGGCGGAGAACTTCGCCGCCATCACATCGTCCGATAACTTCGACCCTCGGTTTCAGCGACGAAGAGTCGCTGCCGAGAGGCGCCCGCTGTGCTTCGATTCGTCGAATACAGAGGCCTACAACTGCCCATTTACATCTTGGGAGCTGGAGTCAGCGTTGAACAGCGCAAATGACACTGCTCCAGGGCCTGATCTGATCCAGTACCAGATGCTGAGGCATCTCAGTAGGGATGCTAAAAAGTACCTTCTAGATATTTTTAACGATATTTGGACCGGAGGACACTTCCCCGACTCGTGGAAAGAAGCAACATTAATTCCCATTTTAAAACCTGGCAAGGACAAATTGTTGCCAGGTAGTTATCGTAGTATTGCCTTGACTAGCTGCGTGGGGAAGACACTGGAGAGGATGGTGAATCGCCGCCTCGTCTGGTGTCTTGAATCCCGTAATCTTCTGAGCCGCTTTCAGTGTGGATTCAGGAAGTTCCGTTCCACCTTGGACAACCTGATCCTCCTGGAGGCGGCAATACAGGATGCGTTCATCCGCAGCCAACACCTTGTGGGTGTTTTTTTCGATCTTGAAAAGGCATACGATACTACCTGGCGACATGTTATTTTAAAACAGTTACATGAATGGGGTTTTAGGGGTAACCTGCCTCATTTTTTAAAATCTTTTTTATCTGGTCGTTGCTTCCGGTACCGAGTCGGTAGCGAAGTGTCTGATCTTTTTATTCAGGAAAACGGTGTTCCTCAGGGGTCAGTTTTAAGCGTCACCCTATTTGTTATCGCAATCAACAGTATATCTATGGTTATAAGGAGTCCCATTCGGTTCTCCTTATATGTGGACGATTTTTTAATTTTTATTGCATCGTCCAGCCTGAGAAGCGCAGAGCGGCAGCTGCAACTCGCGCTGAACAGGCTGGATGAATGGTCAGTGCACACCGGTTTTCGATTTTCTGCCGAGAAAACCCGGTGTGTACTTTTTACTCGTAGCAGAAGTCTTTTAGCTGAGCCTCACCTTACCTTGAGGAACACCGTTTTAAGTTTTACTGAAACAGTTAGATTTCTGGGCCTCATTTTTGACACCAGGCTTAACTGGCTTCCGCATCTCAAACATGTGAAAGCCAGGGCCTTAAAAGCTCTTAATATTTTAAAATGTCTGTGCGGCAGGTCGTGGGGCGCTGATCGCTCCTGCCTGCTACAGTTTTATCGAGCCTTTGTACGGTCGCGTCTCGAGTATGGTTGTATCGTATATGGTTCGGCACGGGACAGTTATCTTCGGATACTGGATAGTGTCCACCATGCAGGAATTCGGCTCGCCACGGGTGCATATCGCACTAGCCCAATTGTCAGCATTTGTGCTGACTCGGGCGAGCCACCACTTACCATCCGCCGGCAACTCCTCATGGTGCGACACTATATGCATACTGCCATAACACCTGGCAGTCCCGTGTACGACATAGTTCTACATCCCAGCTACGAGCGGCTCTATACCAACCGGCATAGAGCCACTAAACCGTTCAGCTACCGTACGAAGGCTATCTTAGAACATTACGGATTCGAGCTTCCCTCTTTTTATCGCCAGGGTTGGAGTAAATCCCCTCCCTGGCTTTTAAAGAGGCCCAGATTAATTTTAGAACTGTCACGGCACAACAAACTGCTAACCGCTGACAGTGTTTTTATTAATATTTTTACTGACATTTTAAATCAATATCACACTTTCACCCCGGTGTATACGGATGGGTCTAAGCAGGCTAACAGTGTAGGCTGTTCAGTAGTGTTCCCTCGAGCGACTTACAAATACAAGATGGATAGCAGGTGCAGTGTTTATACTGCGGAGTGCTATGCCCTGCTAAAGTCGCTCCAGCATATGAAGGTACGCCGCGACAAGAAGTACCTCATATGCTGTGATTCCCTTAGTTGCATTCAGGCATTAGCAACTATGTACCCAGCAGAACGTCTAGTTCAGGACATCCAGGACGCCCTCCTTTCCCTCCAATCTTGTGGGAAGGAGGTGGTATTCTGCTGGGTACCAGGCCATGTGGGAATCAGGGGGAACGAGGCAGCTGATGAAGCTGCCAAGTTAGCCTGTGACAAGGTCCGAATCAACTTTGACCCGGTCCCAAAGTCAGACCTTGCCTCGGCGGCGAAGAGATTTGTTTTTGATGTTTGGCAGAGGCAGTGGCTGGAAGTTGAGCATAATAAGCTCCGGCAGGTCAAACTGACCGTGCAGCCGTGGAGCAGCTCCTTCCAGCGGGCGAGGAGGGATGAGGTTCTCCTTACTCGCCTCCGTATAGGGCACTGTCCTCTGACACATGGTTTCCTTCTCCGCCGAGAGGACCCACCGGAGTGTGATGCATGTGGCGTACCTTTGACGGTACGCCACATTTTAAGTGATTGTATTTTATTTTTAGACTTAAGGGCAGACGTTGGCTTAGGCAACGACATGTCCCTTATTTTAAACAATGATAGTGACAATGTGGCCAAGGTTTTAAAGTTTTGTAGCTTGGCCGGTCTTGTCCCAAAAATTTTGGGCAGACCGGCCTAGGTTTTAGATTGGATTGATGGCCTTTTACAGCCACCAATCCAAGTACTGTTTTTAGTTGTGACCTTGTTTACCTGGCTGGCCCCTTTACAGCCAGCCAGTTAGTCCGATGTTTCAAACTGGTTGGCCCTTTTACAGCCAACCAGTCAGTGTATGTATTTTTACTCTTTGTTCTGTGTACTACTATATTATTATTATTATGTTTTATCTTTTCCGTCTGTGGGGCTGACCCCTTTACAGTCAGTCATGCAGACGGAATTTCAGTCAGTATTTTAGTATTTTACTGTGCTGTCTCTGTGGCCGACCCTTATACAGTCGGCCACTTAGACGGTAATTTTGTCACATTGTCACGTCTTGTATTTGTTAGGGCGCTAATAACCCCGATGTTGACGCGCCCTAAAGCACAAATAACAACAACAACAACAGCTCCGTAGTGTTCCCTCGAGCGACTTACAAATTCAAATTGGACGGCAGGTGCAGCGTTTACACCGCCGAATGCTATGCCGTGTTGAAGTCGCTCCAGCATATGAAAGTAATGCGTGATAAGTTGTTTATCATATGCTGTGATTCCCTCAGCTGTATTCAGGCCATAGGTAATATGTACCCAGCAGACCGACTAGTCCAGGACATCCAGGACGCCCTCCTTTCCCTCCAATCTAGTGGAAAGGAGGTATTATTCTGCTGGGTACCGGGCCATGTGGGAATCAGGGGGAACGAGGCAGCAGATGAAGCTGCCAAGTTAGCCTGTGACAAGGTCCGAATCGACTTTGCACCGGTCCCAAAGTCAGACCTTGCCTCGGCGGCGAAGAGATTTGTTTTTGATGTTTGGCAGAGGCAGTGGCTGGAAGTTGAGCATAATAAGCTCCGGCTGGTCAAACCGACCGTTCAGCCGTGGAGCAGCTCCTTCCAGCGGGCGAGGAGGGATGAGGTTCTCCTTACTCGCCTCCGTATAGGGCACTGTCCTCTAACTCATAGTTTCCTTCTCCGCCGAGAGGACCCTCCGGAATGTGATGCTTGTGGCGTACCTTTGACGGTACGCCACATTTTAACTGATTGTGTTTTATTTTTTGACTTAAGGGCAGACGTTGGCTTAGCCAACGATCTGTCCCTTATTTTAAACGATGAAGGGGACAACGTGGCTAAGGTTTTAAAGTTTTGTTGCTTGGCCGATCTTGTCCCAAAAATTTTGGGCAGATCGGCCTAGGTTTTAGATTGGATTGGTGGCTTTTTACAACCACCAATCCAAGTACTGTTTTTACATGTGACACTGCTTTTATGGCTGGCCTCTTTACAGCCAGCCAGCTTACGCGTTTTTTTTAAACTGGTTGGCCCTTTTACAGCCAACCAGTTAATGTATGTATTTTTTAATTTTATTGCATAGTTTCAGTTTTATGT
Source organism: Vandiemenella viatica (assembly GCA_031002005.1). NCBI lineage: Eukaryota > Metazoa > Arthropoda > Insecta > Orthoptera > Morabidae > Vandiemenella > Vandiemenella viatica. The sequence goes on from JARYHS010002176.1 coordinate 7,676, forward strand.
TCTACGTTGCTGTCTGCGTGGCCGATCTCTTTACAGTCGGCCACGCGGACGGTATTTTAATTAGTATGCTAGTATTTTACTGTGCTGTCTCTGTGGCCGACCCCTTTACAGCCGGCCACACAGACGGCAATTTTGCCACGTTGTCACGCCTAGTTGTTGTTAGGGCGCTAATGACCCCGGCGTCGACGCGCCCTAAAACCCCAATAACAACAATAACAACAACGACGGTTTGAAATCAAGATTAACTCCAATTCACGTAAATTTCTATTTTAAAGCAGGAATAATTGATGGTGTATCAACATAAAATAAAAACCAATATCCAAACCAAAAAAAAAAAAAAAAAATCAGAAAAAATTGAGATGCTGTGATTATTGATAACGAATTTTTATTTCAAATATAACTAGGCATCCTAAAATTCTATTCTACACCGCGTAAATTTTAAAACTAAACCCGTTATGCCTGATGCTAAACAAAACGAGTCAATTGTCATCTGGTCCAGGCGGTTGTTTCGCCAGGTACTTACATGCGACTGAAATAATTACATAGAAAATAAGGCTATATTGAAAGAAACTTAAATTAAAAATGTTTCATATCCTAATGCTACCCCGCGTAGATTATAAAGCTGCAGGCATCGTCTCTTAGGCCTATAACAAAGCATCATATCAGCTGTCAGGTTGCATTTCAAGCGATTCACAACTTGCGATAATGTTGCCACTCAGAAATAATTGTTTCAGTTACATGCACGTTACTACATAAACTGTACCATGATCACATCTCGACATTTTTGGATTAATTATATCTGACTGAAATAATGACAGTAATGATACGACGATTTGAAATCAAGAGTAGCTCCAATTCACGTAAATTTCTATTTTAAAGCAGGAATAATTGATGGTGTATCAACATAAAATAAAACCAATATCCAAACAACAAAAAATAAATAAATCAGAAAAATTGAGATGCTGTGATTATTGGTAGGGGAGAGTGGGGAGGAATGGGACAATTTGTGTTTGAGTTCTTTTTCAGGGAGCTGTGGGAACATTGGAAGTATATGAACTATGTATATGTTGAGTACATGTATCTGTATAAGTATCTTTTCAAAATACGCTATAATAGCAAGGGAATCTTCAATTTTCGGAAAGAAGTGACATTGTCACATTCCTCCTGCGTGCAGGAGGAATGGGACTAAGTGCAGGAGGAATGGGACAGTAACTTCATTTTTTTAAAAAAGTACCAACAATGTTATTCTTGGACAAGTTTAATATTAAAAAAAGATAATTTAGGTTTAGAAACTGAAAAAATTGTGGCTTAACAAGAAAAAATGTTGCATACAAAATTCTTTATCGTAGTGTAGGAAATTTTACACTTAAATTTATTCCGAAGCAAAAAATCTTGCTAGTTCTCTTGGTTCCTCCAACGACGGGAGCTGGCATCTTCAAAATTATATCATCTCTTCTAGTAACACCCACATCTTCTACATTGGGATAAACGAATGTCATTGACTTGCCTCGCTTCCGCAGAAATTTGACCAGCAAGTGATTGTTTTCATCCCATCCGGATTTTACTTTTCCAATGTAGTGCACGAGAGTTTTTCCTGTGTCAAATTTTACAAGAACAAAGTCACCAATTGTAACATCTTTGATCTCATAATTTAAGTCTAACTCTTGCTTGTCGTCTGATGATTCTGTGAATTTTTCTTCACTATGTGATGTTTCCATTTCCTCACTTGATTCTGAAGTTTCTTCTTCAGACATTTTTCTTGTTTCTTTGGAAGAAACAAATGCAGGCCTAGACAGGGCAAATGGACTGATGATCTTCGCTGTTTTCTTTCTCAACTGTTCTTCAATTTCAGTTTTCTCGGGTGTGTCAGTCAAGATCCGTGTTCTCCCAGGTTTTCTTCCTCTTCCTGTTGTTTTTCTTGCTGCAGCTTTCGGATATGGTCGTACCATCTCTGGTGTGACGGATTCTCGACCCCGCAGGGGCCTGGTGCGCAAGCGCCAGGTACGGGTTTGGCGAACCCGCGGTGCCCGAGCTGGAAACTTGTGAGCGCCGCAAGTTTCCCACACCGTAAACTCCTACCATGCTTCAACGACCACCGTAGGGCGTGGCGGTGGAACGTTGTGTGCCTAGGAGAACGGGGATCTTGGCTTCATCGCCCGGATCGCGAGGACGGTACAAACCTCTATAAAAAACCCCTCAACCTCAAGGTCGGACACGTGCTGAGGAGGTGGATGAGTGGTGAGGCAAACCACCCGCTAACGTGCGACCTCAGGGGCACCTGCGCACCCCTGTTGTATCAGCATTCCTATATAAAATGTTTTTGCTCGTGGGACCAAAACGAAGTCACACACAAAAACCACAAAACCCTGCGGTACGGGTGTGCCGCAGGCTAAACCCAATACACCCAATACTAAGAAGCGGGCCAGGGTTGATAGCCCTCCTGCTTCAGAAAGCCAACGTAACGGGAAAGAATGTTCGATTTCGAACGCTTTCGTTGTCATGCAGAGAGTGGAGGGGACATTTGAAAAGGTGTCCCCGTTTTATATTAATAAGGGTTTGGAAGGGTTAGTTGGTACCCTGAAATCAATCAAAAAGCTGAGGAATGGGACGCTGCTGCTGGAAACATCCACCAGTAGGCAGGCTTCCCAGCTCCTTAACTGCGAGAAGCTCGGGGAGTTCGCCGTTAAAAGCGAACTCCACAAATCCTTGAATCGTTCAAAAGGCGTAGTGACCTGCCGGGAAATTATGGATTTAGCAACCGAGGAACTCGTTAAGGAGTGGGAAGATGAGCAAGTGGTCGAGGTGCGTCAGATTTCACGGAGGGTAAATGGCAGTCTTGAAAAGACTGCCACCTTCGTCCTGACGTTTGACACTCCAGTGTTGCCCAAGTGTATAAAAGCTGGCTATATCAACTTGAACGTCCGTCCGTATGTTCCGGACCCAATGCGCTGCTTCCAGTGCCAGAGGTTCGGACATACGACGGCGTCATGCAAGGGCAACCCCACCTGTGGTAGATGCGGCAAGGGGGCACATGAGCCTGGTGCCAATTGCACGCTCCCACAGGTGTGTGTCAACTGCTCCGGGTCGCACCCGGCCTGGAGCAGGGAGTGTCAAGTGTATCTTGAAGAGCGCAAGATACAGGAGTTGAAGACCAAAGAGCAGATACCTTATGTAGAGGCAAAGAAGAAGGCGAAAGCGCTCGCCGCTCCAATTTTTGGAACAAGCTTTGCCAAGATGGTCTCGACTCCCGTCAGGAAAGAAAGTGTTGCTACGCAGACATCCTTTGCAGACATGGGCACAAGCACAGTGTGCTCATGTCAATGCAAGTGTGGTGCCAAATCCACCAAGGTCATCACACCAAAGACCGCGGATGTCGCTAGCAACACTTCTGCAGCCTCGGCCAATCCAGCAGCAGTAACAAAGACCCCACCAGCAGTCAAGTTAATAGCACCTCCTATTCCACCGCGGGCTATTGAAATGGTAGCGATACCATTAGCTAGCGGTGGAAATAGAGGTGACCAGAAGATCAGAGGTCCCAAGTTTCGACAGACTGATCCGACCCAGTTTGTCAAGTCCCCTTCTTCGTCCCCTCCCAGACTGTCAATCAGTAGGGAGAGTATGGGGAAGAAGAAGAAGAAGAAGAAAAAGAACAACGAGGAATTTGAGGAGTCCTCTGGGTCGGAGATGTCTGTCTCCGCTTCCGGGCAGGAAGAAACGGAAATGCTGGTGGACGTGTCTGGTCCCGTTCCTCAGCAGGAAATGACAGAAGACCCACCCGAACCGGGGCGGGTGAGGTTAAATAGGTAAGGATGGCTCCCATACTTCAGTGGAACATCAATGGATTTACAGCTCACAAAGAGGAGTTACACCTCTTAGCACGGTCTGATCCTTTGTGTCTCTGTCTGCAAGAGACACATTTCAGACCATCACACCAACCTGTGCTAAGAGGATATGATGTGTACCGTAAGGACGATACCGAGGGTGATCGAGCGAAGGGCGGAGTGGCCGTGTTTGTTCGGAACACTGTCCACTCCGAACCCGTTGCTCTCACCTCTCATCTACAAGCAGTAGCGGTGAAAATACACGGTCCAATACAACTGACCGTATGCTCTATCTATCTGCCACCCAGTTTGTCCGTCGACTACGACGACCTGGTTGGCATTACACGACAACTCACTCGGCCCTTTCTCCTATTGGGAGATTTCAACGCCCACAGTGCGGTGTGGGGTTCCACCACCGATTGCCCCAGGGGCCGAGTGGTTGGTAGATTGATAGAGCAGGAGGAAATTTGTATCCTAAATACAGGGCAAATGACTCATTTCACCGCTGCTACCGGTACGTCCTCTGCCATCGACCTTTCTTTGTGTTCTCCTTCAATTGCGGACTCCGTGCAGTGGGAAGTGGACCGCGACCTTCACGGAAGCGACCACTTCCCCATATGGATGCACTTAGGTCCCGAGATTAGAGGAGCGAGCGCCCGGCGCAAATGGAACGTCAGTAAAGCAGACTGGCAGCTTTTCTGCCGTTCTGTTGTCCTGGAACCACGTGACAACATAGAGGAGAAGGTGAGTCACTTAGCAGAAGTGATTCACCAGGCTGCTGACGTTTCTATGCCCAAAAGCTCCGGAACGCTGCGAAGGACGCCCGTCCCCTGGTGGAGCGACGAATGTCGCTACGCTATTCAGGGTCGTAGACGGGCGCTGCGGCATTTTAGGTTGCACCCAACATCTGACAACCTAGCAGCGTTCCGTATAGCAAGAGCTAAGGCGTGCCGGGTGATTAAGGAGAGCAAACAAAGGTCATGGCAGAACTTTGTGAGCAGTATTAATCGTTCCACCCCGCAGGGGCCTGGTACGCAAGTGCCAGGTACGGGTTTGGCGAACCCGCGGTGCCCGAGCTGGAAACTTGTGAGCGCCGCAAGTTTCCCACACCGTAAACTCCTACCATGCTTCAACGACCACCGTAGGGCGTGGCGGTGGAACGTTGTGTGCCTAGGAGAACGGGGATCTTGGCTTCATCGCCCGGATCGCGAGGACGGAACAAACCTCTATAAAAAACCCCTCAACCTCAAGGTCGGACACGTGCTGAGGAGGTGGATGAGTGGTGAGGCGAACCACCCGCTAACGTGCAACCTCAGGGGCACCTGCGCACCCCTGTTGTAAAAGCACTTCCTTTTTAAAATGGTTTTTTCTCGTGGGATCCAAAATTCCTTCCACCAAAAAACCTAAAAACCCCTGCGGCCCGGGTGTGTCGCAGGTTAATAAAAACACACCCAGTTCTTACAAACGGGCTAGGGTTGAAAGCCCTCCCCCGGATGTAAACAGTAACAGCAAGGGTTGTAATATTGACAATGCCTTCGTTATTATGACAAGGGTGGAGGGATCCTTTGAGAAGGTCTCTCCATTCTATGTTCAGAAAGGTTTAGAGGGTATTGCGGGTACCCTCAAATCTGTAAAAAAGCTGAGGAATGGAACACTGCTTATGGAAACATCCACCCAGAGGCAGGCTGTCCAACTCCTTAAGTGCGAGAAGCTCGGGGAGTTCGCAGTGAAGTGCGAACTCCATAAAACTCTAAATTCAAGTAAAGGAGTCATTACCAGCAGGGACCTTATGGATTTAGAGACCGAGGAACTCCTTAAGGAGTGGTCAACAGAACATGTGGTCGAGGTTCGTCAGATTAAACGAAGGGTTAACGGCAGTCTTGAGAAGACAGCCACCTTCGTCCTGACGTTCGACACTCCAACGTTGCCCAAAAACATCAAGGCAGGATATTTGAATCTGAATATTCGCCCGTATGTACCGGACCCAATGCGCTGCTTTAAGTGCCAGCGGTTCGGTCATACGACGGCGACCTGCAAGGGCAACCCCACCTGTGGGAAGTGCGGAAAGGCGGCTCATGAGCCAGGCACTAGCTGCACGCTCCCACAGGTGTGTGTGAACTGCTCCGGGGCACATCCAGCCTGGAGCAGAGAGTGTCGTTTGTATCTGGAGGAAAAAAAGATACAGGAGTTGAAAACGAAAGAGCGGATTTCTTATGGCGAAGCCAAAAAGAAATATAAGGCTCTGGCTCCACCAGTCTTCGCTACCAGCTTCGCGAAGACGTTATCAACTCCCGTCAGGAAAGAAAGTATTGCTACCCAGACGTCCGTTGCGGACATGGGCACAAGTCCAATGTGCTCATGTCAGTGCAGATGTGGTGCCACACCCATCAAGGTCATTACACCTAGGACCTCGCACGTCGGTAGCAATACTCTGACAACATCGACCACATCGACAGCAGGTTCCGTAAGTCCACCAGCAAAGAAACTGCCATCCGCTACAGCTGCGGGCCCCTCTGCAACAGCAGAAGCGGCCCCTGAAGCAGAAACTGTATCTGCAAGAGAAGTAGTAACGGCAAAGCCATCTGCCGGTAGCGGATGGCAAACAGTGCAAAAGGTAAGGGGTCCGAAATTTAAGCTGACGGACCCCGCTATGTTTGTGAAATCCCCTCCGACTTCTCCTCCCAGATCCCCTTCTGGAAAGGAGAAGAGGAGGGACAGGCCTCGGCGGATGAAAAATCCGCAAGACCCCGAGGCCTCACAACGAAAATCGTCTTCGGACACCGAAGACGATATCATGCTGGTGGACGTACCTTGTTCCGTTCCTCAGCTATCAGAGAAGGAAGACCCACCCGATCCGGGGGGGGTGGTGGTTTTAAATAGGTAGAATGGCTCCCATACTTCAGTGGAACGTAAACGGTTTCCAGGCTCACAAAGAGGAAGTCCAGCTCTTAGCACGGTCTAATCCATTGTGTCTCTGTCTCCAGGAGACACACTTTAGACCACAACATCAGCCTGTGCTAAGAGGTTATGACATATTCCGAAAGGACGATACCGAGGGTGATCGAGCGAGGGGCGGAGTGGCCGTGTTTGTTCGGAACACTGTCCACTCCGAACCCGTCGCTCTCACCTCTCATCTACAAGCAGTAGCGGTGAAAATACACGGTCCAATACAACTGACCGTATGCTCTGTCTATCTGCCACCCAGTTTGTCCGTCGACTACGACGACCTGGTTGGCATTACACGACAACTCACTCGGCCCTTTCTCCTTTTGGGAGATTTCAACGCCCACAGTGCGTTGTGGGGTTCCACCACCGAATTGCCCCCGGGGCCGAGTGATTGGTAGATTGATGGAGCAGGAGGAAATTTGTATCCTGAATACAGGGCAAATGACTCATTTCACCACTGCTACCGGTACGTCTTCTGCCATTGACCTTTCCTTGTGTTCTCCCTCAATCGCAGACTCCGTGCTATGGGAGGTGGATCGCGACCTACATGGAAGCGACCACTTCCCTATTTGGTTGCACGTCGAGTGCGATCGTGGGGGAGGAAATAACCGGCGCAAATGGAACGTCAGTTGTGCAGATTGGCAACTCTATTGCCGCTCTGTACAACTGCAACTTGTAGGCAGTATACAAGAGAAGGTGAGTCACTTCACGGAAGTGATTCACCGTGCAGCTGACGTTTCCATGCCGAAAAGCTCCGGAACGCTGCGAAGGACGCCCGTCCCCTGGTGGAACGACGAATGTCGTTCCGCTATTCAGGGTCGCAGACGGGCGTTGCGGCGTTTTAGGTTGTATCCTACATCCGACAACCTGGCAGCGTTCCGTATAGCAAGAGCTAAGGCGCGCCGTGTTAGTAAGGAGAGTAAGAAGAGGTCATGGCAGAACTTTGTGAGCACTATCAATCGTTCCACACCCTCGTCGAAAGTATGGGAGTCCATTCGCCGTATATCTGGAAGGTACTCCCGCGCACCAGTATCTGGGTTACTGGATCATGGACGTATTATTACTGACGAACGAAGCATAGCGCAGCTGATGGCGGAGAACTTCGCCGCCATCACTTCGTCCGATAACTTTGACCCTCGGTTTCAGCGACGTAGAGTCGCTGCCGAGAGGCGCCCGCTGTGCTTCGATTCGTCGAATTCAGAGGCCTACAACTGCCCATTCACATCTTGGGAGCTGGAGAGTGCGTTGAACAGCGCAAATGACACTGCTCCAGGGCCTGATTTGATCCAGTACCAGATGCTGAGGCATCTCAGCAAGGATGCTAAAAAGTACCTTCTAGATATTTTTAACGACATTTGGACCGGAGGACACTTCCCCGACTCGTGGAAAGAAGCAACATTAATTCCCATTTTAAAACCTGGCAAGGACAAATTGTTGCCAGGTAGTTATCGTAGTATTGCCTTGACTAGCTGCGTGGGGAAGACACTGGAGAGGATGGTGAATCGCCGCCTCGTCTGGTGTCTTGAATCCCGTAATCTCCTGAGCCGCTTTCAGTGTGGATTCAGGAAGTTCCGTTCCACATTCGACAACCTGATCCTCCTGGAGGCGGCAATACAGGATGCGTTCATACGCAGCCAACACCTCGTGGGTGTTTTTTTTCGATCTTGAAAAGGCTTACGATACTACCTGGCGGCATGTTATTTTAAAACAGTTACATGAATGGGGTTTTAGGGGTAACCTACCCCGTTTTTTAAAATCATTTTTATCTGGTCGTTGCTTCCGGTACCGAGTCGGTGGTGAAGTGTCTGATCTTTTTATTCAGGAAAACGGTGTCCCTCAGGGGTCAGTTTTAAGCGTGACCCTATTTGTTATCGCAATTAACAGTATATCTTTGGTTATAAGGAGTCCCATTCGGTTCTCCTTATATGTGGACGATTTTTTAATTTTTATCGCATCGTCCAGCCTGAGAAGCGCAGAGCGGCAGCTGCAACTCGCGCTGAACAGGCTGGATGATTGGTCAGTGCACACCGGTTTTCGATTCTCTGCCGAGAAAACCCGGTGTGTACTTTTTACTCGTAGCAGAAGTCTTTTAGCTGAGCCTCACCTTACCTTGAGGAACACCGTTTTAAGTTTTACTGAAACAGTTAGATTTCTGGGTCCTCATTTTTGACACCAGGCTTAACTGGCTTCCACATCTTAAAGATGTGAAAGCCAGGGCCTTAAAAGCTCTTAATATTTTAAAATGTCTGTGCGGCAGGTCGTGGGGCGCTGATCGCTCCTGCCTGCTACAGTTTTATCGAGCCTTTGTACGGTCGCGTCTCGAGTATGGTTGTATCGTATATGGTTCGGCACGGGACAGTTATCTTCGGATACTGGATAGTGTCCACCATGCAGGAATTCGGCTCGCCACTGGTGCATATCGCACCAGCCCTATTGTCAGCATTTGTGCTGACTCGGGCGAGCCACCACTTACCATCCGTCGGCAACTCCTCATGGTGCGACACTATACGCATATTGCCATAACACCTGGCAGTCCCGTGTACGACATAGTTCTACATCCCAGCTACGAGCGGCTCTATGCCAACCGGCATAGAGCCACTAAACCGTTCAGCTACCGTACGAAGGCTATTTTAGAACATTACGGATTTGAGCTTCCCTCTTTTTATCGCCAGGGTTGGAGTAAATCCCCTCCCTGGCTTTTAAAGAGGCCCAGATTAATTTTAGAACTGTCACGGCATAACAAACTGCTAACCGCTGACAGTGTTTTTATTCATATTTTTACTGATATTTTAAATCAATATCACACTTTCACCCCGGTGTATACGGATGGGTCTAAGCAGGCTAACAGTGTAGGCTGTTCAATAGTGTTCCCTCGAGCGACTTACAAATACAAGATGGATAGCAGGTGCAGTGTTTACACTGCGGAGTGCTATGCCCTGCTAAAGTCGCTCCAGCATATGAAGGCACGCCGCGACAAGAAGTACCTCATATGCTGTGATTCCCTTAGTTGCATTCAGGCATTAGCAACTATGTACCCAGCAGACCGGCTAGTCCAGGACATCCAGGACGCCCTCCTTTCCCTCCAATCTTGTGGGAAGGAGGTGGCATTCTGCTGGGTACCAGGCCATGTGGGAATCAGGGGGAACGAGGCAGCTGATGAAGCTGCCAAGTTGGCCTGTGACAAGGTCCGAATCGACTTTGACCCGGTCCCAAAGTCAGACCTTGCCTCGGCGGCGAAGAGATTTGTTTTTGATGTTTGGCAGAGGCAGTGGCTGGAAGTTGAGCATAATAAGCTCCGGCAGGTCAAACCGACCGTTCAGCCGTGGAGCAGCTCCTTCCAGCAGGCGAGGAGGGATGAGGTTCTCCTTACTCGCCTCCGTATAGGGCACTGTCCTCTGACACATGGTTTCCTTCTCCGCCGAGAGGACCCTCCGGAGTGTGATGCTTGTGGCGTACCTTTGACGGTACTCCACATTTTAACCGAATGTGTATTGTTTTTAGATCTAAGGGCGGACGTTGGCTTAGCCAACGATCTGTCCCTTATTTTAGGCGATGACCGTGACAACGTGGCTAAGGTTTTAAAGTTTTGTTGCTTGGCCGGTCTTGTCCCAAAAATTTTGGGCAGATCGGCCTAGGTTCTAGTTTGGATTGGTGGCCGTATACAACCACCAATCCAAGTACTGTTTTTATTTGTGACACTGATTATATGGCTGGCCCTTTTACAGCCAGCCAGCTAATTTGTTTTTTAACCTGGTTGGCCCATCTACAGCCAACCAGTTAATGTATTATATTTTAGTCACAGTTTTATATTTTATGTAGCCGTCTGTGTGGCCGACCTCTTTACAGTCGGCCAGGCAGACGGTATTTTAGTTAGTATGTTAGTATTTTATTGTGCTGTCTCTGTGGCCGACCCCTTTACAGTCGGCCACACAGACGGCAATTTCGCCACGTTGTCACGCCTGGTTTTTGTTAGGGCGCTAATGACCCCGCTGTCGACGCGCCCTAAAACAACAACAACAACAACAACAACATTAATCGTTCCACACCTTCGTCAAAAGTATGGGAGTCTATCCGCCGTATATCCGGAAGGTACTCCCGCCCACCAGTATCTGGATTACTGGATCACGGACGTGTAATTACCGACGAACGAAGCATAGCGCAGCTGATGGCGGAGAACTTCTCCGCCGTCACATCGTCCGCCAACTTTGACCCTCGGTTTCAGCGGCGAAGAGTCGCTGCCGAGAGACGCCCGCTGTGCTTCGATTCGTCGAATACAGAGGCCTACAACTGCCCATTTACATCCTGGGAGCTGGAGTCAGCGCTAAACAGCGCAAACGACACTGCTCCAGGGCCGGATCAGATCCAGTACCAGATGCTGAGGCATCTTAGTAAAGATGCTAAAGAGTACCTTCTGGATATTTTTAATGATATTTGGACCGGTGGACACTTCCCCGACTCGTGGAAAGAAGCAACGCTCATCCCTATTTTAAAACCTGGAAAAGACAAATTGTTGCCAGGTAGTTATCGTAGTATTGCCTTGACAAGCTGCGTGGGGAAGACACTAGAGAGGATGGTCAATCGCCGCCTCGTCTGGTGTCTTGAATCCCGGAATCTGCTGAGCCGCTTTCAGTGTGGGTTCAGGAAGTCCCGTTCCACCCTGGACAACCTGATCCTGCTGGAAGCGGCGATACAGGATTCGTTTATCCGCAGCCAACATCTGGTGGGGATATTTTTCGATATTGAGAAGGCCTACGATACTACCTGGGGGCATGTTATTTTACAACAATTACATGACTGGGGTTTTAGGGGAAACCTGCCCCGTTTTTTAAAATCATTTTTATCAGGACGTTGCTTCCGGTACCGAGTCGGTAGTGAAGTGTCAGATCTTTTTATCCAAGAAAATGGTGTTCCTCAGGGATCAGTTTTAAGCGTGACCCTTTTCGCTATTGCGATAAACTGCATATCATACGTAATAAGGAGTCCCATCCGGTACTCCTTGTACGTAGATGATTTTTTAATTTTTATCGCATCGTCCAGCCTGAGAAGCGCTGAGCGGCAGTTGCAGCTCACGTTGAACAGGCTGGACGAATGGTCAGTGCACACCGGTTTTCGTTTCTCTGCTGAGAAAACCCGGTGTGTACTTTTTACTCGTCGTAGAACTCTTTTACCGCAGCCCCACCTTACCTTGAGGAACACTGTTTTACGTTTTACTGATACTGTTCGTTTTCTGGGCCTCATTTTTGACACAAGGCTCAACTGGCTACCACATCTCAAAGATGTGAAAGCCAGAGCCTCAAAAGCCTTAAATATTTTAAAATGTCTATGTGGCAGGTCGTGGGGCGCTGACCGCTCATGCCTGCTACAGTTTTACAGAGCCTTTGTACGGTCGCGTCTGGAGTACGGTTGCATCGTTTACGGATCGGCACGGGACAGTTATCTACGGATACTGGATAGTGTCCACCATGCAGGAATTCGGCTCGCCACGGGTGCTTACCGCACCAGCCCCATACCCAGCATCTGTGCTGAGTCTGGCGAGCCGCCGCTTTCTATCCGGCGGCAACTCCTCATGGTGCGACACTATGTACATATTGCCACAACTCCTGGCAGTCCCGTGCACGACGTAGTACTGAAACCGAGCAACGAACGGCTTTATGCTAATCGCTGTAGAGCGACCAAGCCTTTCAGCCACCGTACAAAGGCCATTTTAGAAGAATACGGATGTCAACTGCCCGCCTTTTATCACCAGGGATGGAGTAAATCTCCTCCCTGGCTTTTAAAGAGGCCCAGAACGATTTTAGACCTGTCGCGGTACAACAAACTGTTTACCGCTGACAGGGTATTTCGAAGTGTTTTTAAGGATGTTTTGAATCACCATCGCGATTTTACCCCGGTGTATACGGATGGGTCTAAGCAGGCTAACGGAGTGGGTTGCTCCGTTGTGTTCCCTCGAGCGACTCATACATACAAGCTGGATAGCAGGTGCAGCGTTTACACTGCGGAGTGCTACGCCATGCTAAAGTCGCTCCAGCATATGAAGGTATGCCGCGACATGAAGTATATCATATGCTGTGATTCCCTCAGCTGTATTCAGGCGTTAACAGCCATGTACCCAGCAGACCGTCGAGTCCAGGACATCCAGGACGCCCTTCTTTCCCTACAATCATGTGGAAAGGAGGTTTTATTCTGCTGGGTACCCGGTCATGTGGGAATCAGGGGGAACGAGGCAGCCGATGTAGCTGCCAAGTTAGCCTGCAACAAGGTCGAAACCAACTTTGATCCGGTCCCAAAGTCTGACCTTGCCTCGGTAGCGAAGAGAATTGTTTTTGAAGCATGGCAGAGGCAGTGGCTGGAAGTAGAGCATAATAAGCTCCGGCCGATCAAACCCACCGTTCAGCCGTGGAGCAGCTCCTTCCAGCGGGCGAGGAGGGATGAGGTCCTCCTAACTCGCCTCCGTATTGGGCACTGTCCTCTGACTCATAGCTTTCTTCTGCGCCGAGAGGACCCTCCGGTATGCGATGCTTGTGGCGTACCTTTGACGGTGCGCCACATTTTAATTGACTGTGTATTACTTTTAGACTTGAGGGCAGACGTTGGATTGGCCAACGATCTGTCCCTCATTTTAAACAATGAGACCAGCAATGTGGCGAATGTTTTAAAATTTTGTGTGTTGGCCGGTCTAGCGCCTAAAATTTTAGGCAGATCGGCCTAGTTATAAACTGGATGGGTGGCCTTTTTACAGCCACCCATTCATGAGCATTGTTATTATTTTTTATATTGTTATGATTCATGTCTCGCTGGCCACTATACAGCTAGCGAGACTTGTAATGTTTTAATTCTCTTTTAAAAATTTCTTGGCCCCTTTACAGCCATCCAGTTTTTGTCAGGTTTAAAGTACCAGTGGCTTCTTTAAAGCCACGCTTAATTTTATGATCTATTTTATTTGCTGTCTGTATGGCCGACCCCTTTACAGTCGACCATGCAGACAGTATTTTAGAACTTTCTTAAGCCACAGTTTTAGCTGGTAATTGTTAGGGCGCTAATGACCCCGCTGTCGACGCGCCCTAAAACAACAACAACAACAACAACAACGGATTCTCGAGCTGAAGTTGAAGGAATTTCTTCTGTGTCTTCTTCATACTCATTTCCCTGTGGAGGCCTATCAGTTGTTGGAAGTAGATTCTGAGTTGTGTCTTGTTCTGTTGTTTGTGGAAATGGACGGTCGGTGACTGATGACATCAAAAAATCATAATCTGTAAAAATCTCCGAATTAAATGGCCAAATACCAGTTTTTTCAAAACCACTGATGATGTTTTCTTTAGTAAAAGCTTGAAGAAATGCGGAATTCACTAGCTTTGCAATATTGTAGATGCTGATTGGTTTAGCAAGGTTTTGCTGCATTGCCATCCAGTTACTACATGCCATGTTGTACCTGTTTTTGAACGAACTATACACTGACACATCTAATGGTTGAAGGCGATGACTGCAATGAGGGGGGAATGTCACAATGATAACTCCATGTGCTCTCGCAGTGTCTATGATTTCAATATTTATGTGACTATCATGATTGTCAAACAAAAGTAGAACTGGATCTTCCTTTGAGCATTTCACATTTTTAATGAAGTGATCCAAAACTTTCTTAAAGTTCTCTGCAGTCATCCATCCACTTGGATGAGCCAAACCTAAGCTGCCTTCTGGAGCACCATACAGCATATGATCTTTGAAATTCTTCCGTGGAAAAACAAATGCAGGTGGTGCTGTATTACCTGCTGCATTAACAAAGCAACAAACTGTAACGAGTTGACCACGTTCAGCTGATGTCACTTGCCCTACTTGCTTTGTTCCTTTCTCCGCAATCACTTTTCCAGGCTTGTGAACAGTTGTAACACCTGTTTCATCACAATTCCACACACTATTTGCACTAAAAGAGTGGCGGAGGAGAACTTCTCTCAGATTGTCGAAGAACTTCATAACATTGTTCTTATTGAAACTAGTAGCCCTTGACAGACTGGTAGGGGATGGAGAACATAAAGTAATGTCCATATTGCGTTTCATAAAACCAAATAGCCACTCCCTTCCTGCTGTCTTCTTTTCTTCCCAACCAAGAACATCTGGAATTTTCTTGGCCTTAGCAAATTGGTACGCAAATTTGCGAGCCTGAACTGTAGTTAATCCATAATGCATGTAGGAGCAAGTTATCAAATACAACTTCAAACTTCTTTCTTCTTGAATGGTGAAAACTTGTCGTACATTTGTATTAGGTTGGTAGCAATATTCATCTCCAATGGGTAACAATTTGGCTTCTTTTACATATCTGTCAAGTGTAGACTTGCTCGAATCAATTTCCTTGGCCACATCTCTTAATGACCGATTTTTCTCAATTATCTCAGAGAGAGCATACTTAAGTTTTTCCTTTGTTAACCTCTGACATTTAGTTTTTCTCTTATAAACACGAGGCATTGTGAAGACAAAAGTCTGGAAAAAATGTAAAAAATGAAAAGCTTCTACATTTATTGGACGATGCACAATAAATTTCAACTTATTTTTCATACAATTTAGTTTACATAGTGCAGGAGGTTTGGGACTTGTCCCATTCCACCTTCAAACCATTGTCCCAAACCTCCTGCAGGCAACCATTTTGAAATTTACGTGCATGGAAGACAAACTACTGATCACAAAGCAGAACTTTTTGGTGTTAAATAATCTTCAAATTATATGTTATGCCCACATGTTAAAGCATTATGACTTTCTCTGTTCTATTAAAAATAAGAAAAAAATTCATACAACACACTAAACTTACTTTTAAAGGCGAAAAACACTTTTTTCAACACAAAATTTAAAGTCCACCGCTTTCAACGATATAACTCCACTGGCTTATAGGGCACTCCTAGCGCTATCTATGATGAACATTTGAAGTTAGTAGACGCGGTAGTTTTGAAAATATCACAGGTGTCCCATTCCTCCTGTGTCCCATTCCTCCCCACTCTCCCCTAACGAATTTTTATATTTCAGCACACTTCCAAGAGGACTAAGTCGTAGATTACTGCTATATTTACATAAATTTATGGCACCGCGGTTATGTTGCAATCCTCGGTATCCACATTTAAAAATAAACTTTTTTTAGTTAAGTATCATGGAAAGAATATTTTTCATTAAATCCACAGATACATCCTTAACAAAGCTTATACCTAGCTATATAATCCCAGGCAAAGTTTACACATAAAATCGCCAAAAAAAATTACACATAATGATTATAATAACAGCTTTCTTAACGTTACAACTGTTATATATCCATTTAAATTTTCGGTACCACGGTTAACGTGGAATCCTCCATAGCAGCATTTAAAAATATTATGTTTTAGCTGAGTTAAATATTGCTTTCAGAAATAATATTCGGCTAAATGAGAGTGAAATAGACAGACAACATCGTCTGCAACGTCAAAGAGAACTAGATGAAATAGCTAGAGCAAATGAAAGTAACCTGCACCGAGAAAAGCGATTGACCTATAACCGGGTTCTATACTCTAAATCCATAGCTTCTGAAAGCGCACAGAAGAAAGAACGTCGTTTGAACCGTGAAAGCCTTTCTAAACAATAAATGTTTATACTTCGCACAATAATTACAACCACGAATTACTACTGTTAATTTTTCAGGAACCTTTTCTACTATTGAATCAATTGCATCATGTTAAAATATGAATAAAACAACTCTCTGACATCAGTATGAAAACCGAACCTAACGTATTAACCGAAACAAAACGAAACTATTCAGAATACATTAACAGTTCATGCCTTTCCACGTTAATGTCTGATAAGAGAATAAAATCGGTAAATAATTTCTACACCTGCCAAGGCACGCGTGCGTGAAGCAGCGGGCAAATGCTAGTTTCTTTAATAAAAGTGGTAACTAAATATAAAAACGAGTATTATTCTTAATATTAAAATGGTAGCAGAGCGTGGTTGTTAAAAGGACTAAAGTGAAAACAAGGATTTTTTGTGTGCAAACAAGAAAAATATAAAAAGATCATCTACGTGAAAATGGCGACGAAAAATAGTGATATTAACATTCCAATTTTCGATGGTTCAGACTATAGCAATTGGAAAATACGTATTCTCAAGTTCTTGCAATTCAAAAAGTGTAAAGATGTAGTAATGCGACCTAAAACATCTGTCGACGATACCACATATGACGATCGTGATATTCAAGCTACCAACTATATTTACAGCGCAATAACGAACAGACAATTGGAATACATAAGGCCGGAATTACACGTACCGAGTGGCTCGGCCGAGCTACTCGGCCTAGTAGTCGGCCGAGCTACTCGCTGGGCGAGTTATTGATTACACGTCTGCCTGAACTGTCCCAGCTCAGGAGAGACAGTTGGGGCTGACGCATCAAGAACATGGCACCACGACGGAAATTGAAGATATTAAAAAAAAAGTTAAAACACTGTGTCAATTTACTTGTGCCGGTACTGTTAGAGGGAATTGAAAGTGAACTATGCAGGCCAAAACGAATATGGACAAGACCCTGGATGTTGAGGAAGGGCAGTGGTGGAAGTGCATTACTGAGGGAATTAGAGGACGAAGATCTCAATGAATTCAAATCCTTTATGAGGATGAATTTAGGGCAGTTTGAGCATTTACTTGAGGGGATAGCTCCTATAATTAAAAAAGAAGACACCTGTTATGCGAGCTGCTATCACAGCAAAAGAGAAACTGCAAATCACTTTATGTTATCTAGCAACCGGAGTAAGTTATCGCTTTTTGCAAGGTTTCTTTAGAGTTTCAGAACCATCTATCAACAAATTCCTGCCTGAAGTTTTGGATGCAATATATGAATACCTGAAAGATTACATTAAGGTTAGTAAAATAAAAAACACTTTTATTGAAAGTAGTATTAATAACTAGATTTATTCATCAGTTTTTACATTTTATTGTTGTTACATTGTGATTATTACTAAATTATTTAATATCGTACACTGAAACGCTGTAAAATTTAATGAGGAATATTTAATATTGAGTAAAACTGTCATGTATTAGTGAAGCTAGTTTGTCTGTGTCATTTGCTGGTTCTGGGGGGCTGAAAGACTGTTGACGTGAGGGTAACTGATTGGACAACTGTGGATTTGATTGTATGCCGTTGATTGGTGATATATTCCTGCGTGGTGGTTGCAATACTAAAAACTCAGTATTTTCGTCTGGTGAAACTGATGATACTGCGGTGATGGAGAAGAAGAATACAGTATTGATGGAGGTGTGGATGTTGTTGGTGAAGGGCGGCTCAAGGTTGAGCGGCTAGCAATATGTTTTCTTTCACGAATATCCTCAATACCGTAGTCTGTCAGAATGTTCTGGATTGCTTTTTGAGCCAGAAGAGCTTTTTCTTCTGACAGCTTCCTTAACTGAGTAGCTACACTATTGCCAAACGCGTCGTAAGAATCTTCATCATCAGCATTATTTACAGCTGCGTGTACATTTTTGAGTTCCTGCACGGCATCTAGAAGTGGGTTTATATTACCTTTTTTCTTTTTATTTGGTGGAGCGTTAGGGGAAGGGGCGGATGATACAGTAGCTCCAACACCAACTTCATCTTCCACTTGCTCAACTCCTTCTTCTGACAACTGCAAAGAAAATCAAACAAGTCTATAAAACTGAGTGTTTTTAAACCACCGGATAATAGTTTGATCCATAGCATGACCATTAAGCATTGAATGTATTATAAATTTGTAAAACCACTAGTCATTAATATTTTCTTTTTCATTTAAGCCCATACAACAACATTTAATTTGGTGGCCATCTTGATTCCGCCATATAGAACTTGGCTTTCATGGTCATGTGACACATAATTTAACATTGATTTTTCACACTAAGTTAAATGGTGGAAAGCATTTTTTTCTTATCTTGTTCCGTTAGAAAAATACTTAGAAATATCTATAATTATACTCGTATAATAATCAGTGTATAATACTAACTTATTTAGTCTATAAACTAAAAAATTGAATAGTAGGCCTAATCTCACTAACTCTACTGTAGATCAAAATTTGTATCAGAATGTACAGTATTATAGTAAACGAAATTGAAACTTTTCAACCCCCTTTATTATTTATTTATTTTATTTTAAATTAATTTAATCATTTAATATTTCAGGTGCCAACTACTGATGAAGAGTGGAACGAGATAGAAAATGGCTTTAATACTAGATGGAATTTCCCTGGATGCTATGGTAGTATTGATGGGAAACACTTCCCAATTGAAGCTCCTCCAAATTGTGGAAGCGAGTACTGGAGTTACAAGGAATGCAACAGCATTGTGTTACTAGCCATAGTTGACCATGATTACTGTTTCCGTTATATCAGCGTTGGATCAAAGGGAAGGAACTCAGATGGAGGTATTTTCAGGGACTCGCTGATCTATGAGAAACTGGAAAACGGTGTGTTGCCCAGTGGTGGTTTTATAGTGGGGGACGATGCATTCCCTTTAAAGACATATCTTTTGAAACCATATTCACACTCACCCTTAGCAGTGAAACAAAAGATTTTCAACTACAGATTGTCCAGGGCGCGTAGAATAGTGGAGAACGCCATCGGGATTTTATCAAGCAAATTTCGGTTATTTCAAAGGCCTATACCAACTTCTGTGGACGTAACTGAAAAAATTATTCGTACTGCGTGTGCGATCCATAATTATTTGAAAAAAACAAACCCAGGAACATACACTCCAGGAGGTTCCATGGACTTTGAAGATATTGACGCAGGTGTTGTTGTTCCTGGATCGTGGAGAAGAGAGGTTAATATTAGCCTTCCTAGTATTGATCGTACGCGTAACTTGGCAAATCATTCTTCCAGGCAAGCAAGAGAGCTCCGAGACAAGTATGCCGACTATTTCGCCGGCTCTGGAGCAGTACCATGGCAAAACAGAATGGTCTATTAAACCTTAAGGTTACATAACCTTAAATATATTGATTGTATTGCTTAACGTGTAATTGGGCCTTAATATACAAAATTGCTGTTTCATATAATAAAATATGTATTAACATAACTATGAAATACTTACATTTTCTAATGTTTCCCTCTTCTCACCGATGAACATCGTGGGCTCCATCTCTTTTAGCCATTTGACACTTGATTCATAGACAGCAGATTTTCCTGCGCCCGAATGTTTTGAGTCTTGGGCCTTCTTTTTTTCCTGGTTATAGGTAGATCGTAAGTTTTTGATTTTATTTTTGACTTCTGCAACACCCAAGTCGGGGATGTTCATCACTTCCAAAAGCTTGCGATACGCAGCATCCCTCCTGTTTCTGTCTTTGTACAACGGAGATCTAAAGTTCCATAAACACTCATGGGTTTTGTACTCCTGGATAAATTTTATTGTAGTTTCACCTGACCACTTGTTTGCCATTTTCAAAAACCCAACTTCAAAATTTAATTAATTATAACAAAAGAAAACAGATTGATTGGAATTCGGAAACAAAGACAAATAGTGACGTGAGAGAACAATAACAAAGCGCACAAGCTCGGTGAGTGCAAGCGGAACAGATTACACTAGCCGAGTAGGACAGACAGTGACTGGCGAGCGAAAGAAGTGGTAGAGGGGGAAGCCCTCTCGGCCGAGCAAATAGAACGTGGTTGTATTCACTATCTCGCCCAAATTTACTCGCCCGTCACTAGGCCGAGTACTGTCTAGGCTGATCACACGACAATTTACTCGGCCGAGTACACTGTCTCGGCCTGGCATTCGGCACGTGTAATTAGGCCTTAAGTGAATTAGAGATGGCCTACGAAATCATTCAAAAGTTTGATGAAATGTATCTGAAAAAGTCGACGGCTTTGCAAATTGTATGCCAACATAACCTCGAAAATGTCAAATTGAAAAATTACGCAGAAGTGTTTTTGTTCTTCGACGACTTTGAAAAGTGTGTAAACAAACTGAAACAAGCCGGGGCGGTAATATCAGAACAAGAAAAACTGAATTATATGCTGAAATCTTTGCCGCAGAATTATAGTCATATTGGGGACTTGATTGACGTGCTCCCTGAAAAGGACAGAACAGTAGATTATTTGAAAAGTAAAATAAAATTGAAAAGGACCGAAGAAGAATCAAATGAGACATCACGTGACAGCTCTAATGCTTTTCGAGCAGAAACTAAGACATCATCAGCGTCACACACAAACTGTTTTAAACCAGGTCAGTTTCAAAAAGAATGTCGTTCACATACTGAATATTCACAAAGAGGTCGAGGTCGTGGATATTCTATGAATAGAGGTCGCGGATATTTTGGAAGTAGAGGACGTGGATATTCCATCAGTAGAGGACGAGGTACATATAATGCAAGAAACTTTCATGGACATAATGAGCGACCCAGATATTGATCATCATGAGCAATATGGGAATAGTTTTCATACAACTATCGCAAATAATACAACAACAAATGAAAAAATGAGACAAAAAAAAGAGAAATAGAATGGTTACTTGACAGCGGCTGTACAGACCATATTATTAACATGGATGAATACTTTGAATCTTGTGAGACATTAAAGAAACCTGTAAAAGTCAAAATTGGTGATGGTAGAATACTACAAGCTGAAAATATTGGAAATTTAAAGGTAAATTTTATGGTTTATGGAAAAAAATCAGAAGTGATGTTGAAAAATGTGTTCTATGTTAAAGAAATGAAAGCAAACTTATTAAGTTACTCAAGAATTACAGACAAAAACTCAATTGTGTCAAAGGGGAGATTGGCAAAAATATATAACCCATATAGAAAGCTGATAGGGGTTGCAATTAAAGATGAAAGATTATATAAGATGAGAAGCTATGTGAATGAAAATACTTTGGAAGCAAATTTAAGTAAAAGTAAAATGACTGTGAAAGAGAAATTACACCGTACGCTGGGACATGTAAACTTCAATAATTTAGAAATGATGTGCAAGAATGAAACATTGGAAGGATTGCCTAAAGAGACTGAACAAGAATATTTTAGGTGTGTGACATGCATAGAAAATAAAATGCATAACTTACCTTTTCATAATAACAGAAGAAAAGCAGATGATATACTACAAATAGTTCATACAGATTTGAATGGTCCTCATCAAACAGTAGGAGACCATGGTGAAAAATATTTTTTAAGTTTTATAGATGACTACAGCAAACTGGTTAAAGTCTATTGTATCCGGTCAAAAGATGAAGTATATGATTGCTTAGTGCAATATGTTAATGAAGTACATAACCTCACTGATAAGACAATAAAAGAATTATGTTGTGACAATGGTACCGAATATATAAATTCAAGAGTTTTTCAGTTTGCAAGAGAGAAAGGAATCGTTATAAAACCTTGTCCAACATATGTTCACGAATTAAATGGAACTGCAGAGAGGTATAACCGGTCTCTAATGGATATAGCAAGATGTCTCTTATCAGAAGCTAAAGTTGGAAGAAAATATTGGCCAGAAATAATTAAAACAGCTGCCTACCTCAAAAATAGAACCTTGAACAATACTATTGAAAAGAAAAGTCCGTATGAAATATTTTTCAAAAGGAAGCCTACAATGAAGTATCTGAAAATGTATGGCAGTAGAGTCTTTGTACGAATACCAGAAGAGAGAAGAAAATCTAAATGGGACAAGAAAGCAGAAACTGGAATTTTACTTGGCTATACAGACACTGGATATAGAGTATTAATTAACAACAAAGTAATAGTAGCCAGACATTGTGATATTGTAGAAGAAGACGTGACATTGTGTGGATTTCAAGATGAGAGAGATGAAAATTTGGAAGAAGGAAAAGGAATTAAAAAGGAAAATTTGGAAGAGGAAAAAGAAATTGAAAAGGATAATCCAGAATGTGTGGGAGGAAATGATACAGATACACCAAACAGTAACAATGATGTAGAAATTGATGAAGACATGGACAGAAAGAAATCAAAAAGACAAGTTAAACCTCCAATGCGATTTGCTGATGAGTTTGGCTATTATTGTATCAGTGTAAACTACTGTGATGCTATGACACCAGAAAACATTGAGGAGGCGGTGAACTGCGATGATGCAAATGAATGGAATGCAGCCATGGACCATGAGATGAACAGCCTAGTGAAAAACAATACATGGACACTCGTTGACAAGCCAACCAAGGACAAAAAGGTGATTGATGTGAAATGGGTATACAAAAAGAAGAGTGAAAGTGAGTATAAAGCCCGATTAGTAGTTAGAGGTTTTCAACAAACTGACTGTGTAGATGATACTTATTCTCCTGTAGCAAAAATGCCAACCTTAAAGCTTTTATTGTCTTATTGTTGTCAAAATTCTATGGAAATCCATCAAATGGATGTAGAGACTGCATTTCTAAATAGTAAAGTTTTGTCAGAAGTTTATCTAAAGCAGCCAACAGGTTATGAAGATGGCTCTGATAAAGTTTATAAGCTAAACAAATCTTTGTATGGCCTAAAAGAGAGCCCACGCGCATGGTATGAATGTTTCAACATTTTTTTGACTGAACTAGAGTTTGAACGATGCAAATATGATTACTGTTTATATTTCAAAAAAGAAGAAGATGTAACTGTTTATATTTTGTTATTTGTTGATGATTTGTTGATTTGCTGCAGAAACCAAAATGTTATTAACAATATTAAAAACAAGCTTTCAGATAAATTCAAAATGAAAAATTTAGGTAGAGTAAAAAATTACATTGGTATAGACATTGAGTATAACTATGAACAAAATAACATTTTAACTCTGAGTCAGGAACATTACATTGAATCTTTAGCAAAACGCTATAATATTGAAAATGCTAAATTATACAAAACACCTATGGAAATAAATTTGAAATTAGAAAAATGTGAATTAAATGAAGACATCAAGTATAGAAATTTAATAGGAGCATTGTTGTATGTTAGTTATGGTACTAGACCAGATATATCATTCTCTGTAAACTATTTAAGTCGTTTCCAAAACTGTTGTAATGAGACACATTTTAAGTATGCTCTTAGGGTGTTGAAATATTTGTTTTTTACTAAGAACTCTAAACACATTGAGGTCCAATACCACTATATTCATGAAAATGTCAAAGTTTATTGATGTTATTAAAATAGGGTCTGAAAATAATATTGCAGATGTATTAACTAAAGCTTTGGGAAGTGTCAAATTTATTAAATTCAGAGAATCCTTAAACATTAAAAATTAGAGTAGTATATTAGTAACTATTAAGTTTTATGAACCTGTTGTGTTACCTATAGATTGCAATATAAATGTAAGGAGGGGTGTTGGTTATTATACATTTATATTGGCAACTCTGTAGGAATATATTATCTATGCATTCATTCGTTTGTATACTCTATGCTGTATTATACTATGGTTGACAGCAAGAAGACAAAAGATGTGTAAGCAAAAGTTGATTTAATTTCTTTAATAAAAGTGGTAACTTAATATAAAAACGAGTATTATTCTTAATATTAAAAGTCATAAGTGCTAAGTGGTATTAAATGACTCCGTTAGGATTCAGTTAATAATAATAATAATATTTAATATACAGGGAAGAAAGTAATCTTTATTAATGATGTAAACGAATTGCTAATACAGTTTAATGAGTTACCAAGATCCAACACCAAAACAATGAAACAACTTGAAATAATATCCATAGCCTTGGAAAAGTAGAATGTAAAAGTTTGAGTAACAAAATTCATGCAACTCTTATCAGTTTCCTTCCCATTTCTGCTTAATTCCTTTTCTTCTGTGTGTCTATCAAACTCAGTTTTGGCTTTGTTTCTGTCATCTTCATTTAGATTCATATAACTTCTACACTGTTGACACTGGTCCTTTTTAGGAGAGAAAAATGCCAAATTAAATTCATAGTTGAATATTCTGGTGTACATTGTTAAATTACCTACAGGCTTTCCTTCTTCCTCATATGCCTCTTTGTAATCTCTATACAATTGCGCTATTGTTTTGCCACCTTCAATATACTGTTTTGAGGAAGTTGCACGCGTATAATGACTTTATAACACAGGAATTGATGAAATATGTGCACGAATGCTTTGTTTTATTGTCTCCGAAACTTGGACGTGATTTTGATGCTTTCCTCTTAAGTCATTCGCTAGGAAACCATCTTCACTCTTGGACATGACTGTTCGTATACACCTGTTGGAAATATCGAGAGTCGCTGTAAAGAATTTTTTTTGCATACTCTCAGTCTTTCTTTATTCTTTTTGAAATAAAAGGCATTATTGAACTTTCTAGCTGGTTGTCCTGTATTTGAAAAGGACTGTCTATATTGCAGACAAATGTGTTTTGTGGACTGGAGAATAAAGCTTCTTTGACCATTTACATCCCCTAAGGCCCAGTCTATCAAATATATTCATTCTTTCTTCGTCAGTAAATTTAGTCTAACACCGCAATCGACATTTCACATCACATGGAGGACATAACTTTTTCGCACTGACTTCCTTATTCGTATTTTAGAGATTTGTAAGACTTAACGGTATTCCTCAATAATTTAGACTGATTTCTCTTCCATTTTTCGGGAATTGTTTTTTGTTTCCGACTTTTTGGCTTCTAGTTATTTTCTCCATTTATATCTTCCTCAGTTGAAGGGATGTCTGTCGATGATGATGATGACTGAGAATCAGAGTAATCTGGATCTGTATTCGAATCATCCATGTTTTCTGAGGTTGATTTGTCACTATTTGAAACCGATACAATTTCATTCTGACACTCTTCTCCATTGTCAATTTGTGTAGGCCCTGAAATTAATGATAATAACAGTAATAATACCGATAATGATGGTAATAAAATAATAATAATAATAATGTTTATAATAAACGAAAATGTAATAAAATATTTTTCATAGATAGAAGCAAATAGCACGATAATGATATCTCAGTTTTCAGTTCCTACTTATTTCTGCAGTTGTAGCTAATGGTACTGTTGAAACATCTTGTTATGAGAATTTGAACTTGAAGTGGCACAGGACGTTGTGCACCAGCTATCTCCATTCCCATCTTTCTGTATGCTAAAAATAAAGCAATTTTATTATAATATTGCATGTGTAAAATCAAGGCAGAAACATCATTAATAACACAATGAAATGATATTTATACTCACTGTATGGCAAGCATCCGTTCTCCTTGACTATTCATGTTAATTATGCCTTTCGACGAATACAACACAGTGAAATTACGAATATTTTACTTTATGTAAAGATGCACCAACGGCACAATTAGAGATGTACCGCACAAAATAACTGAACTCTGCAACACTGGCACAACTTGTAAAAGTGTTACTATTGATGAACAACACGCACTCCTTAACTGCCGAGCGCCACGTGCTAACTGAGAAGAGCCACTGTTGCAGCCAGTGTACATAACAAGGAAGGCAACAACAGCACTTCTACCATCTGTTGGTGAAATACTGAACTACAAGATATGCCACTGTTGCTGCTGGAAAGAATACCAATCTGCAATGCCAGAGAGCGCATTAACTCAAAATTCGTATTTTGTAAGTTGTGCCACTATTATAGCCGAAGAGCGATATAGTAGAGATCATAGTATACGGTGCTGAAAATCGTTTTTCAAGATAGGCTTTACTTTTAGAGCAATTCGCTGTAAACTTTTGGAAATTTGAAAATTACTAATGGCAGCAGGCTAGAAAACATAAGTATTTCAGAGATTTGATTACTACACAAATACACCAGCTAAAGATGAGACTGGCACACCGTTACAAAACGGAGAAATAGGAGAATAAAATGGCAATAGTTTTAAAACTTAAAATAGAGTGTTCCCGCAGTGGATTTAACAACGGAGGTAATGGAAGTGGACGTCTCGGTGGTAAAAACAGTGTCATTCCGCGACAACGCTACAGATAAACTGTTGTATTTACAAAAAAAATGTATAAGAGGCAAAGTAGTTTCTTTTTCATGTCCCTGAACAGTATAAAATTCTTAGAGCTCTGGGTTCCTTCATTTCTACGAGCTTTTTTTAGAGGCACTAGAAGACAGTTGTCGTTCCCCGCAGGGGCCTGGTGTGCAAGTACCAGGTATGGATCTGGCGAACTCGTGGTGCCCGAGCTAGAATCTTGTGAGCGCCACAAGTTTCCCACATAGTAAACTCCTGCCATGCTTCAGCGACCACCGTAGGGCTTGGCGGTGGAACGTCGTACGCCTAGGAGAATGGGGATCTTGGGTTAATCGCCCGGATTGCGAGGACGGTACAAACCTCTACAAAAAACCCTCAACCTCAAGGTCAGACATGTGCCGAGGAGGTGCATGGGTGAGAGGTAGATCACTCGTTAGCGTGCTACCTCAGGGGCACCTGCGCACACCTGTTGTATTATTTTATTTTATTTTTTATTTTATTTCCTGATTTTACATAGCCTACTACCTTGTTACCTAAAGTAGGCCCTTAGTTTCTACAGTTTTATTCTTAGAACAATTTACTTTATTTTTTGTTAATAATATATCTGGATAATTATTTTTTTAAGGATTTAATGGATTTAAGTATTCTAATAGTAAATCTACTAATTATTCTAATAATTAATATACCACTTAATCTACCAACTAATCTACTAATTAATCTACCATCTTACTAATTCACACCAAAATCAGCAATTGTCTTTGTATTTTCATACTTCTAATTAATAAACTGTCTATTTGTATACGTTCTTCTTTTACCACTGCTGGCCTGCGTCGACATCTGGCCGCTAGCTGTCTCTGCTGATGCAGCGGGGCGACTGCTGACATGCTGACCACAAAGTGTCGTCAGCCAGCTTCACGTTCCAGGTAGTGGTCTCGTTCTTCTCCCCCGCAGGGGCCTGGTACGCAAGTGCCAGGTACGGGTTTGGCGAACCCGCGGTGCCCGAGCTGGAAACTTGTGAGCGCCGCAAGTTTCCCACACCGTAAACTCCTACCATGCTTCAACGACCACCATAGGGCGTGGCGGTGGAACGTTGTGTGCCTAGGAGAACGGGGATCTTGGCTTCATCGCCCGGATCGCGAGGACGGAACAAACCTCTATAAAAAAACCCTCAACCTCAAGGTCGGACACGTGCTGAGGAGGTGGATGAGTGGTGAGGCGAACCACCCGCTAACGTGCAACCTCAGGGGCACCTGCGCACCCCTGTTGTATCAGCATTTCTTTTTACCATGTTTTTTGCTCGTGGGACCAAAATTCAATCTCACAAACAAAAACAAAACCCCTGCGGTCCGGGTGTGCCGCAGGTTAAAAAAAATACACCCAGTTCAAACAAGCGGGTGAGGGTTGAAAGCCCCCCTGATACAGAAAACAGTAACAGGAAGGGTCATCTTATTGATGATGCCCCCGCAGGGGCCTGGTACGCAAGTGCCAGGTACGGGTTTGGCGAACCCGCGGTGCCCGAGCTGGAAACTTGTGAGCGCCGCAAGTTTCCCACACCGTAAACTCCTACCATGCTTCAACGACCACCGTAGGGCGTGGCGGTGGAACGTTGTGTGCCTAGGAGAACGGGGATCTTGGCTTCATCGCCCGGATCGCGAGGACGGTACAAACCTCTATAAAAAACCCCTTAACCTCAAGGTCGGATACGTGCCGAGGAGGTGCATGGGTGAGAGGCGGATCACTCGCTAACGTACAACCTCAGGGGCACCTGCGCACCCCTGTTGTATTAGCGCTTCTTTTTAAACTGGTTTTACTCGTGGGACCAAAACGAAGTCTACCACAAAAACCAAAAAACCCTGCGGTACGGGTGTGCCGCAGGTTAATCCCAATACACCCAGTTCTAAGAAGCGGGTGAGGGTCGATAGCCCCCCCGGTTCTGAAGTAAAAAGTAACGGAAAGGAATGTTCGATTCCGAACGCCTTTGTCGTAATGCAAAGATTGGATGGGTCATTTGAGAAAGTTTCGCCTTTCTTTATTCATAAAGGACTACAGGGTCTGGTAGGGACCCTTAACTCGGTAAAAAAGCTTAGGAACGGGACGCTGCTGCTGGAAACATGCACCAGTAGGCAAGCGACCCAACTCCTTAACTGTGTGAAACTCGGGGAGTTCGCTGTTACCTGCGAACTCCACAAATCCCTTAACAGCAGCAAAGGCGTAGTCACCTGCCGTGACATAATGGAATTAGGGACCGAGGAGCTCGTTAAGGAGTGGGAAGATCAGAAAGTGGTCGAGGTACGTCAGATAACGCGAAGGGTTAATGGCAGTATTGAAAAGACTGCCACCTTCGTCCTGACGTTTGACACTCCAGTTCTACCAAAGAACATCCAAGCAGGTTACATTAACCTGAACGTCCGTCCGTATGTTCCGGACCCGATGCGCTGTTTTCAGTGTCAGCGGTTCGGACATACGACGGCGTCTTGTAAAGGTAACCCCACCTGTGGTAGATGCGGCAAGGGTGCACATGAGCCCGGTGTTAGTTGCACGCTCCCACAGGTGTGTGTCAACTGCTCCGGGTCGCACCCTGCCTGGAGTAGGGAGTGTCAAGTGTATCTTGAAGAGCGCAAGATACAGGAGCTGAAGACCAAAGAGCGATTACCATATGGTGAAGCGAAGAAGAAAGTGAAAATGCTATCCGCTCCCGTTTTCGCAACAAGTTTTGCAAAGATGGCTTCAGCTCCCGTCAGGAAACAAAGTGTTGCTATCCAGACGTCCGTTGCAGACATCAGCACTAGCACCAAGTGCTCATGTCAGTGCCAATGCGGCGCAAAATCCGCCAAGGCCACTACATCTAGGGCCGCGGACGTCGGTAGCAGCATGCCTGCGTCCTTGACCACACCAGCAGCAGCACTGAAGGTTCCACCAGCATTACCAGTTAAAGCCACTGCACCTCCAATTCCACCTCGTGCAGTGAAAGTAGTAGCAACACCACCAGCTACAAATTCTAATGGAGGCGATCAGAAGGTCCGGGGCCCGAAGTTCAGGCAGACGGACCCGACTCATTTCTTGAGATCCCCCTCTTCATCCCCTCCCAATACACCTGGTAGAGGGGATAAGAAGGGAAAGAGGGCGAGGAAGAAAAAATCCAAAGAGGGTTTGGACGTTTCTTCTGAGTCGGAGATGTCTGTCTCTTCGGAGCCAGAAGAAAGTGAAATGCTGGTGGACGTGTCTGGTCCCGTTCCTCAGCAGATATTGACCGAAGACCCACCCGATCCGGGGCGGGTGAAGCTAAACAGGTAGGATGGCTCCCATACTCCAATGGAACATTAATGGTTTTATGGCTCACAAAGAGGAGTTACAACTCTTAGCACGGTCTGATCCATTGTGTCTCTGTCTCCAAGAGACACACTTCAGACCATCTCGTCAACCTGTGCTAAGAGGTTTTGATCTTTACCGAAAGGACGATACCGAGGGTGATCGAGCGAAGGGGGGAGTGGCGGTGTTTGTACGGAACACTGTCCACTCCGAACCTGTAGCTCTCACCTCTCCTTTACAAGCAGTAGCAGTGAAACTGTATGGACCGGTGAAACTGACTGTATGCTCCATATATCTACCGCCAGGATCACCAGTTGACTGCGGTCAGCTGGCTGACATCACACGGCAACTCTCTCGGCCTTTTCTCCTATTGGGAGACTTTAACGCCCACAATGCGTTGTGTTCGAACACCAATTGCCCCAGAGGCCGAGAGATTTGTAGATTATTGGAGCAGGAGGATTTGTGCATCCTAAATACCGGTCAGATGACGCACTTCACTACTGCTTCCGGTTCGTCCTCTGCCATTGATCTCTCTCTTTGCTCTCCTTCAGTTGCAGACTCCGTGCATTGGGAAGTGGATCGCGACCTACACGGAAGCGACCACTTTCCAATTTGGTTGCACGTTGAGTGTGAACGTGGCGACCGAACTATGACAAAGAAATGGAATGTCGGCAGAGCTGACTGGCAGCTCTACAGCCGGTCAGTCACCCTCGAACAGCGCAGCAACATCGAGGATAAGGTGAAACATCTAACTGATGTGATTCACCAGGCTGCTGATATTTCCATGCCTGGCAACTCTGGAGCACTGCGCAGAGCGCCCGTCCCCTGGTGGAACGACGAATGTCGCTCCGCAATTCAGGGTCGCAGACGGGCCTTGCGTCGGTTTAAGTTGCAGCCGACACCCGACAACCTCGCAGCGTTCCGGGTTGCTAGAGCTAAGGCACGTCATGTCATTAAGGAGAGCAAGAGGAGGTCATGGCAGACCTTTGTGAGCACCATTAATCGTTTCACGTCATCATCAAAGGTATGGGAGTCTATCCGCCGTATATCCGGGAGGTACTCACGACCACCAGTATCTGGATTACTGGATCGGGGGCGTGTAGTTACCGACGAGCGAAGAATAGCGCAGTTGATGGCAGAATACTTCGCTGCCATCACTTCATCTGCCGGATTGGACCAACAGGTCCAACAACGAAGAACATCTGCCGAAAGGCAAAACATTAACTTCGACTCAGTCGGAATTGCAAGACTACAATAGCCCATTTTCATTTTGGGAACTCGAGTCGGCTCTTAACAACGCCAAAGACACTGCGCCAGGGCCTGACCTGATCCAGTACCAGATTGCTGAGGCATCTTAACAAAGATGCTAAAGAGTACCTCCTGGGTATTTTTAATGCAAATTTGGACCGGAGGACACTTCCCCGACTCATGGAAGGAGGCAACGATGATTCCAATTTTAAAACCCGGGAAAGACAAGTTGCTGCCAGGTAGCTACCGTAGCATTGCCTTAACGAGCTGCGTCGGGAAGACACTGAGAGCGGATGGTGAACCGCCGCCTCGTCTGGTGTCTTGAGTCCCGTAAACTGCTGAGCCGTTTTCAGTGTGGATTCAGGAAGTTCCAGTTCCACCTACGGATACTCTGATCCTACTGGAAGCGGCAATTCAAGGACGCCTTCATCCGCAGCAACACCTTGTGGGTATATTTTTCGACATAGAAAAGGCTTACGACTACTACCTGGCGACACGTTATTTTAAAACAGTTACATGAATGGGGATTTAGGGGAAATCTACCCCGATTTTTAAATCATTTTTAATCTCGACGTTGCTTCCGGTACCGAGTCGGTAGAGAAGTGTCCGACCTTTTTATTCAGGAAAACGGTGTTCCTCAAGGTTCAGTTTTAAGTGTAACCCCTTTTTGCTATATGCCATTAAATAGCATCTCAACTGTTATAAGGAGGCCCATCCGGTACTCCTTATACGTTGACGACTTTTTAATTTTATTGCATCGGCTAGCCTGATAAGCGCTGAGCGGCAGCTGCAGCTCACGCTGAACAGGCTGGATGAATGGTCAGTACACACCGGCTTTCGTTTCTCTGCTGAGAAAACTCGGTGTGTACTTTTTAGCCGCAGTAGAAGTCTTTTAGCAGAACCTCATCTCACCTTGAGGAACACCGTTTTAAGGTTTTAGTGAAACTGTTCGGTTTCTGGGCCTCATTTTCGACAGTAGGCTTACATGGCTACCACATCTTAAGATGTCAAAGCCAGAGCCTTGAAAGCTCTTAATGTTTTTAAAGTGTCTGTGTGGCAGGTCGTGGGGCGCTGACCGCTCCTGCCTGCTACAGTTTTATAGAGCCTTTGTACGGTCGCGGTTGGAGTACGGTTGCATTGTCTACGGTTCGGCACGGGACAGCTATCCTCCGTATTCTGGATAGTGTCCACCATGCAGGAATTCGTCTCGCCACAGGTGCATACCGCACCAGTCCGATACCCAGCATTTGTGCTGAGTCTGGTCGAGCCGCCACTTCCATCCGCCGGCGTCTCCTCATGGTGCGACACTATATACATATTGCCACAACTCCTGGCAGTCCCGTGTACGACGTAGTTATTCATCCTAACTTTGAACGGCTTTATAGCAACCGTCAAAGAGCAACTAAACCGTTCAGCTACCGTACAAAGGCTATATTAGAGGAATTTGGGTTACAGATGCCCTCTTTTTATCACCAGGGATGGAGTAAAATCTCCTCCCTGGCTTTTAAGAGGCCCAGAACAGTTTTAGAATCTGTACGCGGTATACAACAAGCTGTGTACCGCCGACAGGTATTTTATCCGAAATTTTAGCGATGTTTCTAAATCAGTTTCGTGATTTACCCCGGTATACACGGATGGGTCTAAGCAGGCTAACGGAGTTGGCTGCTCCGTAGTGTTCCCTCGAGCGACTTATAACTACAAACTGAATAGCTGTTGCAGCGTGTACACTGCAGAGTGTTACGCTTTGTTAAAGTCGCTCCAGCATATGAAAGTATGTCGCTGGCATGAATTACATCATATGCTGTGATTCCCTCAGCTGCATCCAGGCATGGGAAGCATGTACCCAGCAGATCGTCTTGTCCAGGACTATACAGGACACCCTCCGATCCCTTCAAATCTTCTGGAAAGGAGGTCGTATTCTGCTGGGTACCTGGTCATGTGGGAATCAGGGGGAACGAGGCAGCTGATGAAGCTGCAAGTTAGCCTGCAACAAGGTCAGAATTGACTTTGATCCGGTCCCAAAGTCTGACCTTGCCTCGGCGGGGAAAAGATTTGTTTTCGACGTTTGGCAGAGGCAGTGGCTGGAGGTCGAGCATAATAAGCTCCGGCTGGTCAAACCGACCGTTCAGCCGTGGAGCAGCTCCTTCCAGCGGGCGAGGAGGGATGAGGTTCTCCTTACTCGCCTCCGTATAGGGCACTGTCCTCTCACGCACAGCTTTCTTCTCCGCCGAGAGGACCCTCCGGAATGTGATGCTTGTGGCGTACCTTTGACGGTGCGCCACATTTTAACCGAATGTGTATCATTTTTAGATCTAAGGGCAGACGTTGGCTTAGCCACCGAACTGTCCCTTATTTTAAATGATGACGGTGACAACGTGGCTAAGATTTTAAAGTTTTGTTGCCTGGCCGGTCTTGTCCCAAAAATTTTGGGCAGATCGGCCTAGGTTTTAAATTGGATTGGTGGCCATTTATAACACCACACATCCAAGTACCTGTTTTTAGTTGTGGCACCTACTTTATGGCTGGCCCTTTTACAGCCAGCCAGCTTACTTGTTTTTTTGACTGGTTGGCCCCTTTTACAGCCACCAGATAATGTATGTTTTTTTATATATTTTATTGACTTTTTTTCGGTTTTATTTACTTATGTAGCTGTCTGTGTGGCCGAACTCTTTACAGTCGGCCACGCAGACGGTATTTTAGTTAGTAGGTTGTATTTTATGTGCTGTCTCTGTGGCCGACCCCTTTACAGTCGGCCACACAGACGGCAATTTTGCCACGTTGTCACGCCTGGTTGTTGCTAGGGCGCTAATGACCCGTCGTCGACGCGCCCTAAAACCCTAAAAACAACAACTTATTGATGATGCCTTTATAATAATGGCAGAAAGGAGGGTATCCTTTGAGAGGGTCTCTCCATTTTTATATACAAAAAGGACTCGAAGGGATAGTCGGAACGTTAAAAAGTGTTAAAAAGCTGAGGAAACGGGACCCTGCTTTTAGAAACATCTACCTATAAGCAGGCTGTCTCACTCCTTAAGTGTGAGAAGCTCGGGGAGTTCGCAGTAAAGTGCGAACTCCATAAAACTCTAAACAGCAGCAAAGGCGTGATCACCTGCCGCGATTTGATGGATTTAGAGTCCGAGGAACTTCCTTAAGGAGTGGAGATCAGAGAATGTGGTCGAGGTTCGACAGATCATGCGAAGGGTTAACGGCAGTCTGGAGAAGACTGCCACCTTCGTCCTGACATTCGACACTCCAACGTTGCCAAAAGATATTAAGGCGGGTATTTACACCTAAACGTTCGCCCGTATGTACCGGACCCCATGCGCTGCTTCAAGTGCCAGAGGTTCGGTCATACGACGGCGAACTGCAAAGGCAACCCCACCTGTGGGAAATGCGGTAAAGCGGCGCATGAGCCGGGTGCCGCTTGCACCCTCCCACAGGTGTGTGTAAACTGCTCTGGGTCACATCCAACCTGGAGCAGGGAGTGTCGGGTGTATCTGGAAGAAAAAAAAGATACAGGAGCTGAAAACGAAAGAGCGGATATCTTACGGGGATGCGAAGAAGCGCTACAAGGCACTAGCACCACCCGTCTTCGCAACCAGCTTCGCGAAGACGTTGTCAGCTCCTGTCAGGAAACAAAGTGTTGCTACGCAGACGTCCGTTGCGGACATGGGCACAAGTCCAATGTGCTCATGTCAGTGCAGATGTGGTGCCACACCCATCAAGGTCTTAAAACCTCGGACCGCGGACGTCAGTAGCAACACAACTGCAACCTCGGCCACTAAGAAATCAAGTCCACCAGCTACAGCACAGCCATCCGCTACAGTAGCTACAGCCGCTATTCCTTCGGCTACAGTAGTGGAATCAGCTACAGCAGACACCGTAACTGCAACGCCATCGGCTAGTGGCGGATGGCAAACAGTGCAGAAAAAAATTCGGGGTCCGAAATTCAAACAAACGGACCCCACCTTGTTCTTAAAGTCCCCTTCTACTTCTCCTCCCAGATCCCCAACTGGCAGGGAGAAGAAGGGGAACAGGCCTCGGCGGAATAAAAATCCGCACCACTCCGAGGCCTTAGAACAACAGTCGTCTTCCGACCCAGAAGACGACATAATGCTGGTGGACGAAGATAGTTCCGTTCCTCAGCAGTCACATGCGCAGGACCCACCCGACCCGGGGCGGGTGGTTTTAAATAGGTAGGATGGCTCCCATACTTCAGTGGAACGTTAACGGCTTTCAGGCTCACAAAGAGGAAGTCCAACTCTTAGCACGGTCTAATCCATTGTGTCTCTGTATTCAAGAGACACATTTTAGACCACAACACCAACCTGTGCTAAGAGGGTACGACATTTATAGAAAGGACGATACCGAGGGTGATCGAGCTAAGGGAGGAGTGGCTGTGTTGGTCCGAAACACAGTCCACTCCGAACCCATTGCTCTCACCTCCACATTACAAGCAGTAGCGGTGAAAATACACGGTCCAATCCAACTGACCGTATGCTCTCTCTATCTGCCACCCAGTTTGTCCGTCGATTACGACGACCTGGTTGGCATTGTACGACAACTCACTCGGCCCTTTCTCCTATTGGGAGATTTCAACGCCCACAGTGCGTTGTGGGGTTCCACTACCGATTGCCCCCGGGGCCGAGTGGTAGGTAGATTGATAGAGCAGGAGGAAATTTGTATCCTGAATACAGGGCAAATGACTCATTTCACCACTGCTACCGGTACGTCTTCTGCCATTGACCTTTCGTTATGCTCCCCCTCCATCGCGGACTCCGTACATTGGGAGGTGGATCACGACCTACATGGAAGTGACCACTTCCCATGTTTGGTTGCACGTTGAGTGTGAGCGGGGAGGAGGTAATAACCGGCGTAAATGGAACGTCAGTGGTGCAGATTGGCAGCTCTTCTGCCGTTCTGTACTGCTACAACCCTGTGGCAGTATACAGCAGAAGGTGAATCACTTCACAGAAGTGATTCACCGAGCAGCTGACGTCTCCATGCCGAAAAGCTCCGGAACGCTGCGAAGGACGCCCGTCCCCTGGTGGAGCGACGAATGTCGATCCGCCATCCAGGGTCGCCGACGGGCGCTGCGTCGTTTAGGTTGTGCCCATCATCTGACAACCTAGCAGCGTTCCGTATAGCTAGAGCTAAGGCGCGTCGTGTTATTAAGGAGAGCAAGAGAAGGTCATGGCAGACCTTTGTGAGCACCATAAATCGTTCCACACCTTCGTCGAAAGTATGGGAGTCTATCCGCCGTATATCCGGAAGGTACTCCCGCCCACCAGTATCTGGGTTGCTGGATCAAGGACGTATAATTACCGACGAACGAAGCATAGCGCAGTTGATGGCGGAGAATTTCGCCGCCATCACGTCGTCTGCTAACTTTGACCCTCGGTTTCAGCGACGAAGAGTCGCTGCCGAGAGGCGCCCGCTGTGCTTCGATTCGTCGAATACAGAGGCCTACAACTGCCCATTTACATTTTGGGAACTGGAGGCAGCGCTAAATAGCGCCAACGACACTGCTCCAGGGCCTGATTCGATCCAGTATCAGATGCTGAGGCATCTTAGTAAAGATGCTAAAGAGTACCTTCTGGATATTTTTAACGATATATGGACTGGTGGACACTTCCCCGACTCGTGGAAAGAAGCAACATTAATCCCCATTTTAAAACCTGGTAAAGACAAATCGTTGCCAGGTAGTTATCGTAGTATCGCCTTGACTAGCTGCGTTGGGAAGACACTGGAGAGGATGGCTAACCGCCGCCTCATCTGGTGTCTTGAATCCCGTAATCTGCTAAGCCGCTTCCAGTGTGGATTCAGGAAGTCGCGTTCCACCTTGGACAACCTGATCCTCCTGGAGGCGGCAATCCAGGATGCGTTCATCCGCAGCCAACACCTTGTCGGTGTCTTTTTTGACATCGAAAAGGCATACGATACTACCTGGCGACATGTCATTTTAAAACAGTTATACGATTGGGGTTTCAGAGGAAATCTTCCACGTTTTTTAAAATCATTTTTATCGGGACGTTGCTTCCGGTACCGAGTCGGTAGAGAAGTGTCTGATCTTTTTATTCAGGAAAATGGTGTTCCTCAAGGATCAGTTTTAAGCGTAACTCTCTTCGCCATTGCAATAAATAGCATTGGAGCCATTATAAGGAGTCCCTTACGGTACTCCTTATATGTGGACGATTTTTTAATTTTTATTGCGTCATCCAGCCTGAGAAGCGCAGAGCGGCAGCTGCAACTCGCGCTGAACAGGCTGGACGAATGGTCAGTGCACACCGGTTTTCGGTTCTCTGCCGAGAAAACCCGGTGTGTACTTTTTACTCGTAGCAGAAGTCTTTTAGCTGAGCCTCACCTTACCTTGAGGAACACCATTTTAAGTTTTACTGATTCTGTTCGGTTTCTGGGTCTCATCTTCGACAGTAGGCTAACTTGGCTTCCACATCTTAAAGATGTGAAAGCCAGAGCCTTAAAAGCTTTAAATGTCTTAAAATGTTTATGTGGCAGGTCATGGGGCGCTGATCGCTCCTGCCTGCTTCAATTTTATAGAGCCTTTGTACGGTCGCGTTTGGAGTACGGTTCCATAGTATACGGTTCGGCACGGGACAGTTATCTACGGATACTGGATAGTGTCCACCATGCAGGAATTCGGCTCGCCACGGGTGCTTACCGCACCAGCCCCATTCCCAGCATCTGTGCTGAGTCTGGCGAGCCGCCGCTTTTTATCCGTCGGCATCTCCTCATGGTGCGACACTATACACATATTGCCTCAACACCTGGAAGTCCCGTGCACGACGTAGTAATGAACCCAAATTACGAACGGCTTTATGCCAATCGGCATAGAGCGACCAGACCGTTCAGCTACCGTACAAAGGCTGTTTTAGACGAATATGGTTTCGAAACACCCTCCTTTTATCACCAGGGCTGGAGTAAATCTCCTCCCTAGCTTTTAAAGAGACCCAGAACAATTTTAGACCTGTGTCGGTATAATAAACTGCATACTGCCGACAGTGTTTTTATTCATATATTTACAGATATTTTAAATCAGTATCACATGTTTACCCCGGTATATACGGATGGGTCTAAGCAGGCTAACGGAGTTGGTTGCTCCGTAGTGTTCCCTCGAGCGACTTACACATTCAAACTAGACGGCAGGTGCAGTGTTTAGACCGCCGAATGCTATGCCGTGTTGAAGTCGCTCCAGCATATGAAAGTAATGCGCGATAAGTTGTTCATCATATGCTGTGATTCCCTCAGCTGTATTCAGGCCATAGGAAACATGTATCCAGCAGATCGTCTAGTCCAGGACATCCAGGACGCCCTCCTTTCCCTCCAATCTCGTGGAAAGGAGGTATTATTCTGCTGGGTACCGGGCCATGTGGGAATCAGGGGGAACGAGGCAGCTGATGTAGCTGCCAAGTTAGCCTGCGACAAGGTCAGAATTGACTTTGAACCAGTCCCAAAGTCAGACCTTGCCTCGGCGGCGAAGAGAATTGTTTTTGATGATTGGCAGAGGCAGTGGCTGGAAGTTGAGCATAACAAGCTCCGGCTGGTCAAACCGACCGTTCAGCCGTGGAGCAGCTCCTTCCAGCGGGCGAGGAGGGATGAGGTTCTCCTTACTCGCCTCTGTATAGGGCACTGTCCCCTGACGCACAGCTTTCTTCTCCGCCGGGAGGACCCACCGGAATGTGATGCTTGTGGCGTACCTTTGACGGTACGCCACATTTTAATTGATTGTGTGTTGTTTTTAGATTTAAGGGCAGACGTTGGCTTAGACAACGATCTGTCTCTTATTTTAAATAATGACAATGTGGTGAAAGTTTTACAATTTTGTAATCTGGCCGGTCTTAACCCAAAAATTTTGGGGAGATCGGCCTAGTTTTTAGAATGGTTTGGTGGTCTGTTTACAACCACTGCCTTGTTCGGTGTTAATTATTTTTCCTTATTCAAATCGAAATTTTATTTCTGGGTGGCCCCTTTACAGCCATCCAGATCGTCCGTTTATTGTTTGTATAAGCTGGCTGGCCCTTTTACAGCCAACCAGTCAGTGATATAAGTTTGTAAATTTATGTTCTTTTTATAGTTACTGTTTTAATGTTTTACCTAAATCTGCTGTCTGCATGGCCGACCTCTTTACAGTCGGCCATGTGGGCAGTATTTTAGTCAGTGCTTTCGTATTTTATTATGCTGTCTGTGTGGCCGACCCCTTTACATTTGGCCATGCAGACGGCACCAATTTTTATCCCACATTGTCATTCCGTGTTTGAGCTAGGGCGCTAATGACCTAGACGTCGACGCGCCCTAAAACAACAACAACAACAACAACAACAACGTTCTTCTCCGGTTTGTCCCAGGAGCCACCTGCTCCCCCATCAGGAGTTCCCTCCTGGAATCAGAGCAGGCCACCCCCTGAGCCCTGGAGAAGGTGCCTCTGGCTTCCAGAGGCACTACGATGAATTGAGTCTTTGCCGTCTTCCTGGTGCAGGCACCGCGTTAGTCATGGGCAGTGCTTGTAGTAAAATTTGGGTTGTTCTTTACTCTTGAGTTCCTTCCTCTCCTGTCATTCTTTATGCTTCTGATGCCGGTTGCTCGCGGCGTCCCCTACGCTCTGCCTGTTTCAATTCAACAAATCTCGCCTTCTCGCGCTGCGACGCTAGATTAGCAGCTTCATCCAGCAAGTGCCAGAGCTCGGTATCACGCAGTATATCGTATATTCTTCTGTTCTGAAGTTGTATTTGGAGATATGCCCTTGATTCTTCAGTTTGTTTGCACTCCCAAACCACGTGCTCGGGAGTACTTACTTCACCACAGTCGCACCTGTTTGTTTCTTTGAGGCCTCGCTGTTCTAAGAAACTGTTGTATGGACCATGGCCAAATATGTAGTGTATGAGCCCTGGAGATGGTTGTAGGTGAGTCATGTTCATTCTCTCTTTCACGCAAGGAAGCATGTCGAAGGTCCTTCTGCCCGTGTTGCTGTTAGTCCATGTTTGCTGCCATTCATCCATCAGCGCATCCCAAATATCTTTTTTGGTTTCAACAGGCCTTCCAATTCCCCGCAGGGGCCTGGTACGCAAGTGCCAGGAACGGGTTTGGCGAACCCGCGGTGCCCGAGCTGGAAACTTGTGAGCGCCGCAGGTTTCCAACACCGTAAACTCCTACCATGCTTCAACGACCACCGTAGGGCGTGGCGGTGGAACGTTGTGTGCCTAGGAGAACGGGGATCTTGGCTTCATCGCCCGGATCGCGAGGACGGTAAAAACCTCTATAAAAAACCCCTCAACCTCAAGGTCAGCCACGTGCCGAGGAGGTGCATGTGTGAGAGGTAGATCACACGCTAACGTGCAACCTCAGGGGCACCTGCGCACCCCTGTTGTATGAGCACTTCTTTTTTAAAATTGTTTTACTCGTGGGACCAAAATTCCTTCTCACAAGCAAAACAAAAACCCCTGCGGTCCGGGTGTGCCGCAGGTTAAAAGAAATACACCCGGTTCAAACAAAAGGGCGAGGGTTGATAGCCCTCCGCCCGATAATGGATGCAGTAACGGGAAGGACTTTGTTATCGACAACGCCTTCATTATAATGTCCAGGAAGGAGGGATCCTTCGAGAAGGTGTCCCCCTTTTACATACAAAAAGGGTTGGAGGGTCTTGCCGGGACCCTTAAATCAGTCAAGAAGCTGAGGAACGGGACTCTGCTGTTGGAAACAACCACCAACAAGCAGGCTGTACTTCTCCTTAAGTCTGAGAAGCTCGGGGAGTTCGCAGTAAAGTGCGAACTCCACAAAACTCTTAACTCGAGTAAAGGCGTGGTCACGTGCCGCGACCTTATCGATATTGAGCCCGAGGAACTCCTTAAGGAATGGTCAATTGAACATGTGGTCGAGGTTAGGCAGATAAAACGAAGGGTTAACGGCAATCTTGAGAAGACTGCCACCTTCGTTCTGACGTTCGACACTCCAACGTTGCCCAAAGCCATCAAGGCCGGCTATTTAAATCTTAATATCCGTCCGTATGTCCCGGACCCTATGCGCTGTTTTAAGTGCCAACGGTTCGGGCATACGACAATGACGTGTAAGGGCAACCCCACCTGTGGGAAATGTGGAAAGGCTGCACACGAGCCAGGCAGTAGTTGTACCCTCCCACAGGTGTGTGTCAACTGCTCCGGGTCTCATCCAGCCTGGAGCAGGGAGTGTCGAGTGTACCTTGAAGAAAAGAAGGTACAGGAGTTGAAGACTAAGGAAAGAATATCCTTTGGCGAGGCGAAGAAACGGTTTAAGGCGCTGGCGCCACCGGTCTTCGCCACTA
Organism: Vandiemenella viatica; assembly: GCA_031002005.1. Taxonomy (NCBI): domain Eukaryota; kingdom Metazoa; phylum Arthropoda; class Insecta; order Orthoptera; family Morabidae; genus Vandiemenella; species Vandiemenella viatica. Next base: position 49,152 of record JARYHS010002176.1, read on the forward strand.
GCTTCGCCAAAACGTTGTCAACTCCCGTCAGGAAGGAGAGCGTTGCTACGCAGACGTCCGTTGTGGACACAGGCACGAGCACGACATGCTCGAGCCAGTGTAAGTGTGGTGCGCAGCCCACTAAGGTCCTAACACCAAGGACCGCGGTCGTCGGTAGTAGCGCTTCTGCTATCTCGACCACTAGAGCAGCAGGTCCATCAAGTCCACCAGCAAAAGCACGGCCATCCGCTCCAGTAGCTGCAGCCGTGGGTGCCTCTGCAACAGCAGAAGCAGCATCCATGGCAAAAGCTGAATCTGCAGCTGTAGAAGCAGTTAAAACGCCATCTGTCGGAAGCGGATGGCAGGTAGTGCAGAGAGTTCGGGGTCCGAAGTTCAAACTAACGGACCCCACTGTGTTCTTGAAGTCCCCTTCTACTTCCCCACCCAGTTCCCCAACTGGCAGGGGGAAGAAGGGGGGAAGGCCTCGGCGGAAGAAAGATTCCCAAGACGCCGAGGCCTCAGAACAAAAGTCGTCTTCGGACCCCGAAGATGACGTTATGCTGGTGGACGTAGACCCTGGTCCCGTTCCTAAGCAGACACCAGACCCTGACCCACCCGACCCGGGGCGGGTGGTTTTAAATAGGTAGAATGGCTCCCATACTTCAGTGGAACGTAAACGGCTTTCAGGCTCACAAAGAGGAAGTCCAACTCTTAGCACGGTCTAATCCATTGTGTCTCTGCATACAGGAGACACATTTTAGACCACAACATCAGCCAGTGCTAAGAGGTTATGACATATTCCGGAAGGACGATACCGAGGGTGATCGAGCGAAGGGCGGAGTGGCCGTGTTTGTTCGGAACACTGTCCACTCCGAACCCATTGCTCTCACCTCTGATCTACAAGCAGTAACGGTGAAAATACACGGTCCAATCCAACTGACCGTATGCTCCGTCTATCTGCCACCCAGTGTGTCAGTCGGCTACGACGACCTGGTTGGCATTATACGACAACTCACTCGGCCCTTTCTCCTTTTGGGAGATTTCAACGCCCACAGTGCGTTGTGGGGTTCCACCACCGATTGCCCCAGGGGCCGAGTGGTTGGTAGATTGATAGAGCAGGAGGAAATTTGTATCCTGAATACAGGGCAAATGACTCATTTCACCACTGCTACCGGTACGTCTTCTGCCATTGACCTTTCCTTGTGCTCCCCCTCCATCGCGGACTCCGTGCGGTGGGAAGTGGATCGCGACCTACATGGTAGCGACCACTTCCCAATTTGGATGCACGTTGAGTGTGAATGTGGAGGAGGAAATAACCGACGTAAATGGAACGTCAGTTGTGCAGATTGGCAGCTCTACTGCCGTGCTGTACAACTGCAACCCTGTGGCAGTATACAGGAGAAGGTGAATCACTTCACAGAAGTGATTCACCGTGCAGCTGACGTTTCCATGCCGAAGAGCTCCGGAACGCTGCGAAGGACGCCCGTCCCCTGGTGGAACGATGAATGTCGTTCCGCCATCCAGGATTGCAGACGGGCGTTGCGCCGCTTTAGGTTGTGCCCCACATCTGACAACCTAGCAGCGTTCCGTATTGCCAGAGCTAAGGCGCGTCGAGTTATTAAGGAGAGCAAGAAGAGGTCATGGCAGAACTTTGTGAGCAATATAAATCGTTGCACGCCTTCGTCGAAAGTATGGGAGTCCATTCGCCGTATATCTGGAAGGTACTCCCGCCCACCAGTATCTGGGTTACTGGATCACGGACGGATAATTACTGACGAACGAAGCATAGCGCAGCTGATGGCGGAGAACTTCGCCGCCATCACTTCGTCCGCTAACTTTGACCCTCGGTTTCAGCGACGTAGAGTCGCTGCCGAGAGGCGCCCGCTGTGCTTCGATTCGTCGAATTCAGAGGCCTACAACTGCCCATTCACATCTTGGGAGCTGGAGAGTGCGTTGAACAGCGCAAATGACACTGCTCCAGGGCCTGATTTGATCCAGTACCAGATGCTGAGGCATCTCAGTAAGGATGCTAAAAAGTACCTTCTAGATATTTTTAACGACATTTGGACCGGAGGACAGTTCCCCGACTCGTGGAAAGAAGCAACATTAATTCCCATTTTAAAACCTGGCAAGGACAAAATGTTGCCAGGTAGTTATCGTAGTATTGCCTTGACTAGCTGCGTGGGGAAGACACTGGAGAGGATGGTGAATCGCCGCCTCGTCTGGTGTCTTGAATCCCGTAATCTCCTGAGCCGCTTTCAGTGTGGATTCAGGAAGTTCCGTTCCACCTTGGACAACCTGATCCTCCTGGAGGCGGCAATACAGGATGCGTTCATCCGCAGCCAACACCTCGTGGGTGTTTTTTTCGATCTTGAAAAGGCTTACGATACTACCTGGCGGCATGTTATTTTAAAACAGCTACATGAATGGGGTTTTAGGGGTAACCTTCCCCGTTTTTTAAAATCTTTTTTATCTGGTCGTTGCTTCCGGTACCGAGTCGGTAGTGAAGTGTCTGATCTTTTTATTCAGGAAAACGGTGTCCCTCAGGGGTCAGTTTTAAGCGTTACACTTTTTGCCATCGCTATTAATAGCATAGCAGCCATTATAAGGAGTCCCCTACGATACTCCTTATATGTGGACGACTTTTTAATTTTTATCGTAGCGTCCAGCCTGAGAAGCGCTGAGCGGCAGTTGCAACTCACGCTGAACAGGCTGGATGAATGGTCAGTGCACACCGGTTTTCGTTTCTCCGCTGAGAAAACCCGGTGTGTACTTTTTACTCGCAGCAGAAGCCTTTTACCAGAGCCTCACCTTACCCTGAGGAACACCGTTTTAAGTTTTAGTGATACTGTTAGATTTCTGGGCCTCATTTTTGACACAAGGCTTAACTGGCTTGCGCATCTAAAAGATGTGAGAGCCAGGGCCTTAAAAGCTCTTAACCTTTTAAAATGTCTGTGTGGCAGGTCATGGGGCGCTGACCGCTCCTGCCTGCTACAATTTTACAGAGCCTTTGTACGGTCACGGTTGGAATACGGCTGTATAGTCTATGGTTCGGCACGGGACAGTTATCTGCGTTTATTGGATAGTGTCCACCATGCAGGAATTCGGCTCGCCATAGGTGCATATCGCACCAGCCCTATCGTCAGCATTTGTGCTGACTCGGGCGAGCCGCCGCTTACCATCCGTCGGCAACTCCTCATGGTGAGACACTACCTGCACGTTGCCATAACACCTGGCAGTCCCGTGCACGACATAGTGCTCCATCCCAACTACGAGCGGCTCTATACCAACCGGCATAGAGCCACTAAACCATTCAGTTACCGTACAAAGGCTATTTTAGAACAATATGGATTCGAGCTTCCTTCTTTTTATCACCAGGGTTTGAGTAAATCTCCTCCCTGGCTTTTAAAGAGGCCCAGAACAATTTTAGAATTATCGCGGCACAACAAGCTGTGTACCGCCGATAATGTTTTTATCAGTATTTTTAGAGATGTTTTAAACCAGTATCACACGTTTACCCCGGTGTATACGGATGGGTCTAAGCAGGCTAACGGAGTTGGTTGCTCCGTAGTGTTCCCTCGAGCGACTTACACATTCAAATTGGACGGCAGGTGCAGCGTTTACACTGCCGAATGCTATGCCGTGTTGAAGTCGCTCCAGCATATGAAAGTAATGCGCGATAAGTTGTTTATCATATGCTGTGATTCCCTCAGCTGTATTCAGGCCATAGGAAATATGTATCCAGCAGATCGTCTAGTCCAGGACATCCAGGACGCCCTCCTTTCCCTTCAATCTCGTGGAAAGGAGGTGTTATTCTGCTGGGTACCGGGCCATGTGGGAATCAGAGGGAACGAGGCAGCTGATGAAGCTGCCAAGTTAGCCTGCGACAAGGTCAGAACCGACTTTGAACCGGTCCCAAAGTCAGACCTTGCCTCGGCGGCGAAGAGATTTGTTTTTGATGTTTGGCAGAGGCAGTGGCTGGAAGTTGAGCATAATAAGCTCCGGCTGGTCAAACCGACCGTTCAGCCGTGGAGCAGCTCCTTCCAGCGCCCCGCAGGGGCCTGGTACGCAAGTGCCAGGTACGGGTTTGGCGAACCCGCGGTGCCCGAGCTGGAAACTTGTGAGCGCCGCAAGTTTCCCACACCGTAAACTCCTACCATGCTTCAACGACCACCGTAGGGCGTGGCGGTGGAACGTTGTGTGCCTAGGAGAACGGGGATCTTGGCTTCATCGCCCGGATCGCGAGGACGGAACAAACCTCTATAAAAAACCCCTCAACCTCAAGGTCGGACACGTGCTGAGGAGGTGGATGAGTGGTGAGGCAAACCACCCGCTAACGTGCGACCTCAGGGGCACCTGCGCACCCCTGTTGTAAAAGCACTTCCTTTTTAAATTGGTTTTTTCTCGTGGGATCAAAAATTCCTTCCACTAAAAAACCTAAAAACCCCTGCGGCCCGGGTGTGTCGCAGGTTAATAAAAATACACCCAGTTCCAACAAGCGGGCGAGGGTTGACAGCCCTCCGCCGGAACAAGAGAACAGTAACAGAAAGGTTTGTCTAATAGACAACGCCTTTGTTATTATGGCTAGAACGGAGGGATCCTTTGAGAAGGTCTCTCCGTTTTATATAAACAAGGGATTGGAGGGAATAGCGGGAACCCTGAAGAGTGTGAAAAAGCTGAGGAATGGGACCCTGCTTCTGGAAACATCTAACCACAAGCAGGCTGTTTCACTCCTTAAGTGTGAGAAGCTCGGGGAGTTCGCAGTGAAATGCGAACTCCACAAAACTCTAAACTCCAGTAAAGGAGTGATCACGTGTAGGGATCTTATTGATATAGAGTCCGAGGAACTCCTTAAGGAGTGGGGATCAGATAATGTGGTCGACGTTAGGCAGATCAAACGAAGGGTTAACGGCAATCTTGAGAAGACTGCCACCTTCGTCCTGACGTTCGACACTCCAACGTTGCCAAAGTCCATAAAAGCTGGTTACCTACATCTTAACGTTCGCCCGTATGTTCCGGACCCGATGCGCTGCTTTAAGTGCCAGCGGTTCGGGCATACGACGGCGAACTGTAAAGGCAACGCCACTTGTGGGAAGTGTGGAAAATCGGCACATGAACCGGGTGCAACTTGCACCCTCCCACAGGTGTGCATTAACTGCTCCGGATCGCATCCAGCCTGGAGCAGGGAGTGTCGAGTGTACCTTGAAGAAAAGAAGGTACAGGAGTTGAAGACTAAGGAAAGAATATCCTTTGGCGAGGCGAAGAAACGGTTTAAGGCGCTGGCGCCACCGGTCTTCGCCACTAGCTTCGCCAAAACTCTAGCAACTCCCGTCAGGAAGGAGAGCGTTGCTACGCAGACGACCGTTGTTGACACGGGCACGAGCACTACATGCTCGTGCCAGTGCAAGTGTGGTGCGCAGCCCACTAAGGTCCTAACACCAAGGACCGCGGTCGTCGGTAGAAACGCTCCTGCTAACTCGACCACCTCAGCAGCAGGGTCATCAAGTCCACCAGTTAAAGCACAGCCATCCGCTAAAGTAGCTGCAGCTGTGGGTGCCTCTGCAACAGCAGAAGCAGCACCCATAGCAGAAGCATCACCTTCAGCTAATGTAGTTACGGCAACGCCATCTGCCAGTAGCGGATGGCAGTTAGTGCAGAAAGTTCGGGGTCCGAAGTTTAAACACACGGACCCCACCATGTTCTTGAAGTCCCCTTCCACTTCTCCTCCTAGTTCCCCAACTAGCGTGGGGAGGAAGGGGACAAGGTCTCGGCGGAATAAAGATCCGCAAGGCGCCGAGGCCTTAGAACAAAAGTCGTCTTCGGACCCCGAAGATGACGTTATGCTGGTGGACGTAGACCCTGGTCCCGTTCCTCAGCAGACACCAGACCCTGACCCACCCGACCCGGGGCGGGTGGTTTTAAATAGGTAGAATGGCTCCCATACTTCAGTGGAACGTTAACGGTTTTCAGGCTCACAAAGAGGAAGTCCAACTCTTAGCACGGTCTGATCCTTTGTGTCTCTGTCTGCAAGAGACACATTTCAGACCGCTACACCAGCCAGTGCTGAGAGGATATGACATATTCCGAAAGGACGATACCGAGGGTGATCGAGCGAAGGGCGGAGTGGCCGTGTTTGTTCGGAACACAGTCCACTCCGAACCCGTTGCTCTCACCTCCACATTACAAGCAGTTGCGGTGAAAATACACGGTCCAATCCAACTGACCGTATGCTCTATCTATCTGCCACCCAGTGTGTCAGTCGGCTACGACGACCTGGTTGGCATTATACGACAACTCACTCGGCCCTTTCTCCTTTTGGGAGATTTCAACGCCCACAGTGCGTTGTGGGGTTCCACCACCGATTGCCCCAGGGGCCGAGTGGTTGGTAGATTGATAGAGCAGGAGGAAATTTGTATCCTGAATACAGGGCAAATGACTCATTTCACCACTGCTACCGGTACGTCTTCTGCCATTGACCTTTCATTGTGCTCCCCCTCCATCGCGGACTCCGTGCATTGGGAGGTGGATCGCGACCTACATGGAAGTGACCTTCCCAGTTTGGATGCACGTTGAGTGTGAGCGGGGGGGAGGTAATAACCGGCGTAAATGGAACGTCAGTGGTGCAGATTGGCAGCTCTTCTGCCGTTCTGTACTGCTGCAACCCTGTGGCAGTATACAGGAGAAGGTGAATCACTTCACAGAGGTGATTCACCGTGCAGCTGACGTCTCCATGCCGAAAAGCTCCGGAACGCTGCGAAGGACGCCCGTCCCCTGGTGGAACGACGATTGTCGTTCCGCCATCCAGGGTCGTAGACGGGCGCTACGTCGTTTTAGGTTGTGCCCAACAACTGACAACCTAGCAGCGTTCCGTATTGCCAGAGCTAAGGCGCGTCGAGTTGTTAAGGAGAGCAAGAAGAGGTCATGGCAGAACTTTGTGAGCAATATAAATCGTTCCACGCCATCGTCGAAAGTATGGGAGTCCATCCGCCGTATATCTGGAAGGTACTCCCGCCCTCCAGTATCTGGGTTACTGGATCATGGACGTATTATTACCGACGAACGAAGCATAGCGCAGCTGATGGCGGAGAACTTCGCCGCCGTCACTTCATCGGCCAACTTTGAACCTCGGTTCCAGCGACATAGAGTTGCTGCCGAGAGGCGCGCGCTGTGCTTCGATTCGTCGAATACAGAGGCATACAACCGCCCATTTACATTTTGGGAACTGGAGTCAGCGTTGAATAGCGCTAACGACACTGCTCCAGGGCCCGATCTGATCCAGTACCAGATGCTGAGGCATCTTAGTAAAGATGCTAAGGAGTACCTCCTGGATACTTTTAATGACATATGGACCGGAGGACACTTCCCCGACCCGTGGAAAGAAGCAACACTAATTCCAATTTTAAAACCTGGCAGAGACAAATTGTTGCCAGGTAGCTATCGTAGTATCGCCCTTACAAGCTGCGTGGGTAAGACACTGGAGAGGATGGTTAATCGCCGCCTCGTCTGGTGTCTAGAATCCCAAAACCTTCTGAGCCGCTTTCAGTGTGGATTCAGGAAGTTCCGTTCCACCTTGGACAACCTGATCCTGCTGGAAGCGGCGATACAGGATGTGTTCATCCGCAGCCAACACCTTGTGGGTGTGTTTTTCGACCTTGAAAAGGCCTACGATACTACCTGGCGGCATTTGATTTTAAAACAGTTACATGAATGGGGTTTTAGGGGCAACCTACCCCGTTTTTTAAAATCATTTTTATCTGGTCGTTGCTTCCGGTACCGAGTCGGTAGTGAAGTGTCTGATCTTTTTATTCAGGAAAACGGTGTCCCTCAGGGGTCAGTTTTAAGCGTTACACTTTTTGCCATTGCTATTAATAGCATAGCAGCCATTATAAGGAGTCCCCTACGGTACTCCTTATATGTGGATGACTTTTTAATTTTTATTGTATCGTCCAGCCTGAGAAGCGCTGAGCGGCAGTTGCAACTCACGCTGAACAGGCTGGATGAATGGTCAGTGCACACCGGTTTTCGTTTCTCCGCTGAGAAAACCCGGTGTGTACTTTTTACTCGCAGCAGAAGCCTTTTACCAGAGCCTCACCTTACCCTGAGGAACACCGTTTTAAGTTTTATTGATACTGTTAGATTTCTGGGCCTCATTTTTGACACCAGGCTTAACTGGCTTGCGCATCTAAAAGATGTGAAAGCCAGGGCCTTAAAAGCTCTTAATATTTTAAAATGTCTGTGCGGCAGGTCGTGGGGTGCTGATCGCTCCCGCCTGCTACAGTTTTATCGAGCCTTTGTACGGTCGCGTCTCGAGTATGGTTGTATCGTATATGGTTCGGCACGGGACAGTTATCTTCGGATACTGGATAGTGTCCACCATGCAGGAATTCGGCTCGCCACGGGTGCATATCGCACCAGCCCTATTGTCAGCATTTGTGCTGACTCGGGCGAGCCGCCGCTTACCATCCGCCGGCAACTCCTCATGGTGCGACACTACCTGCACGTTGCCATAACACCTGGCAGTCCCGTGCACGACATAGTGCTCCATCCCAACTACGAGCGGCTCTATACCAACCGGCATAGAGCCACAAAACCGTTCAGCTACCGTACAAAGGCTATTTTAGAACAATATGGATTCGAGCTTCCTTCTTTTTATCACCAGGGTTGGAGTAAATCTCCTCCCTGGCTTTTAAAGAGGCCCAGAATAATTTTAGAATTATCGCGGCACAACAAGCAGTGTACCGCGGAAAATGTTTTTATCAGAATTTTTACAGATGTTTTAAACCAGTATCACACGTTTACCCCGGTGTATACGGACGGGTCTAAGCAGGCTAACGGAGTTGGTTGCTCCGTAGTGTTCCCTCGAGCGACTTACACATTCAAATTGGACGGCAGGTGCAGCGTTTACACCGCCGAATGCTATGCCGTGTTGAAGTCGCTCCAGCATATGAAAGTAATGCGTGATAAGTTGTTCATCATATGCTGTGATTCCCTGAGCTGTATTCAGGCCATAGGAAATATGTATCCAGCAGATCGTCTAGTCCAGGACATCCAGGACGCCCTCCTTTCCCTCCAATCTCGTGGAAAGGAGGTATTATTCTGCTGGGTACCGGGCCATGTGGGAATCAGGGGGAACGAGGCAGCTGATGTAGCTGCCAAGTTAGCCTGCGACAAGGTCATAACCGACTTTGAACCGGTCCCAAAGTCAGACCTTGCCTCGGCGGCGAAGAGATTTGTTTTTGATGTTTGGTAGAGGCAGTGGCTGGAAGTTGAGCATAACAAGCTCCGGCTGGTCAAACCGACCGTTCAGCCGTGGAGCAGCTCCTTCCAGCGGGCGAGGGGGGATGAGGTTCTCCTTACTCGCCTCTGTATAGGGCACTGTCCTCTGACACATGGTTTCCTTCTCCGCCGAGAGGACCCTCCGGAATGTGATGCTTGTGGCGTACCTTTGACGGTGCGCCACATTTTAACTGATTGTGTTTTATTTTTTGACTTAAGGGCGGACGTTGGCTTAGCCAACGATCTGTCCCTTATTTTAAATAATGACGGTGACAACGTGGCTAAGGTTTTAAAGTTTTGTTGCATGGCCGGTCTTGTCCCAAAAATTTTGGGCAGATCGGCCTAGGTTTTAGATTGGATTGGTGGCCATTTACAACCACCAATCCAAGTACTGTTTTTAATTGTGACACTGCTTATATGGCTGGCCCTTTTACAGCCAGCCAGATAACTTGTTTCTTAAACTGGTTGGCCCTTTTACAGCCAACCAGTTAATGTATGTATTTTATATTTTATTTCCTTGTATCTTTTTTATACCTTATTTTTCCGTCTGTGTGGCCGATCTCTTTACAGTCGGCCACGCAGACGGTATTTTAGTTAGTATGTTAGTATTTTATTGTGCTGTCTCTGTGGCCGACCCCTTTACAGTCGGCCACACAGACGGCAAATTTTCCACGTTGTCACGCATGGATATTGTAAGGGCGCTAATGACCCCGTCGTCGACGCGCCCTAAAACACGAACAACAACAACAACTCCTTCCAGCGGGCGAGGAGGGATGAGGTTCTCCTTACTCGCCTCCGAATAGGGCACTGTCCTCTTACACACAGCTTTCTTCTCCGCCGAGAGGACCCTCCGGAATGTGATGCTTGTGGCGTACCTTTGACGGTACGCCACATTTTAACTGAATGTGTATTGTTTTTAGATCTAAGGGCAGACGTTGGCTTAGCCAACGATCTGTCCCTTATTTTAAACGATGATCGTGACAACGTGGCTAAGGTTTTAAAGTTTTGTTGCTTGGCCGGTCTTGTCCCAAAAGTTTTGGGCAGATCGGCCTAGGTTTTAAATTGGATTGGTGGCCGTGTACAACCACCAATCCAAGTACTGTTTTTATTTGTGACACTGCTTATATGGCTGGCCCTTTTACAGCCAGCCATCTAACTTGTTTTTTTAACCTGGTTGGCCCATCTACAGCCAACCAGTTAATGTATGTAATTTTATATTTTAGTCACAGTTTCATATTTTATGTTGCCGTCTGTGTTGCCGACCTCTCTACAGTCGGCCACGCAGACGGTATTTTAGTTAGTGTGTTAGTATTTTATTGTGCTGTCTCTGTGGCCGACCCCTTTACAGTCGGCCACACAGACGGCAATTTCGCCACGTTGTCATGCCTGATTTTTGTTAGGGCGCTAATGACCTCGTCGTCGACGCGCCCTAAAACCTAAACAACAACAACAAACAACAGCCTTCCAATTATTTCAGCAGCTTGGTCATACCTTCCTTTTTTAATCCAGTATAGTGCTCCTCGCTTCCTTACTTCCAGGTCCAGGGGCCAGATACCGAGTATAACCGTTAGGGCATCTGTGGCCGTTGTTCTGTAGGCCCCAGTTAGTCGGAGCAGAATTCCTCGCTGCGTACGGCGAAGCAGCTCCTTTGGTTTGACCTTTCTTAGGTGCTTGGCCCACGTGCTTGCAGCGTATCCTGTAATGGAGGTCAGTATTGCATCGTGATATCTTCTTATGACGAGCGGAGGCAGATTAAACCGTCGTTCGCCAATGCTTATCAATTTGTGCATTACCAGTGCTGCTCTTCCACATACTTCCTCCATGTGAGACGCAAATTTCAGTTGTTCCTCCAGGTTTACACCAAGGTAACGGACTACTGCTTTTCTCTTTATTGTTTTTCCCTGGATCCTAATTACCGGATTTCGTTTGAGTGTTCCTTTTAGGAGCATGTAGGTCGTCTTTTGTGGGGCTAGGTTTAACTTAACTGCTGCACACCACTTACTCAGGCAATCGAATACTGCTTTGCATTTTTTTTCGAGTTCCTGCCTGGTGTCCGCGTCTATCAGAAGTGCGAGATCATCGGCAAATGCCACCACACCCAGCAGTTCTGACATTTGTTGCAATATTTCCATGACCGGTTCCAAACCAATGTCCCAGAAAATTGGTCCACACACTGATCCCTGCGGGCAACCTTTCGTCAGTCTTTTCTCTATGTACTTGTTGGGGCACCGCAATTTGGCATATCTATTTCTACAATAATCTCTAAAACTGGTATATAGGTTTTTTGGACAGTTGATGTTTCTTAAGCGTTCGAACAGCGCGGGCCACCAGAGATTGTCGAATGCGCCGGCGATATCCACAAATACTCCCACCACATAATTTTTGGAAGAGTTTTGAGCTATTTCCATTAAGCGGTTGATGGCGTCCTCTGTTGACTTGCCTGCTCTGAACCCATACTGATTTGGGTTCATCCCATGTTTTAATCTGTGTTCCTTTAGTTTCTTGCAAAGTATCTTTTCTTGTACTTTCCCTAGAACATTGAGTAAGCAGATTGGACGATAGGATTTTGGAAGTTGTCGGTCTTTGCCTCCACCTTTCGCTATGATAATCACGTCACTCGTTTTCCATGCATTTGGTATTTTTCCCTGTACCAGTCATTCGTTAAAAAGTTTATTTAAGGTTGGAACCAGTTGGACGACCAGCTCCTGGAGGACCTCTGCTGGTATCCCATCAGGTCCAGGTGCTTTTCTTTTTGGAAGGGAAAATATTGCCTCTACTATCTCTTCATCTGATATGACGCATTGTTGATGTTCACTCTCGTAGGGACCCCACATTTTTTGACGCAGTTCACTTTGCCGAACGGTCTCGTTTTCCATACTATCATCTGGAAGTAGCACGTCAAGTAGCTCCCGTGCAGTTTCCATCCAGTTGGTGGTCATAGATCCATCCAGTTTTCTTACTGTAGACAAGGTTGTAGGTGGCCTAATTTTGCCAGCGGCAATCTTGTAGGGGATGCCCCATGGGCCTGATCTCATATTTTGTCTGACGAATGCTTCCCAGCTTTTTTGTTTTGTCTTCAGCAACAGATCCTTGAACTCTTGCTTTTTGTTCCTATATCTATCTAAAAGAGTCTGTCTCTCTTCTGTAATGAGGCAACGTTGATATGCTTGTCTTGCCTTCCTCATTGTGATTCGTAGTTTCTGCAATCTTTCTGTCCATGGTTTGTCTTTTACTCCCGTTGTTTTCTTTAGTGGAATTGCAGTTCTCATTGCGTCCTGGATTGCTCGAATTGTTTCTTCCGAAGCCTTGTCCACATCAAAATCTTTATCTTCGACTTGGGGGGAATAAAGCAACTCCTCAACCTTGGCCAGTTTGCCTTGCTGATGTCATATAGCCGTTGAATATTGGTACAGGCGCCTTCGCGCGCACCGTCCCGCAGTCTTCCCAGTTCGAACATAATTAGATTGTGATCACTGGTGGTTTGGTTCTCAATCACCTTCCACCCGTTGTATTAGCGTTTCTTCCTCTTTTGGGTATACTCGTGGGACCAAAATGCAAGCCCACATTTAAAAAAAAAAAAAAAAAAAAAAAAAAAAAAAAAAAAAAAAAAAAAAAAAAAAACCTGCAATATGGGTGTGCCGCAGGATAATATAAGTATACCCACTTCCAAAAAACGGGTCAGGGTTGATAGCCCTCCCGCTTCTGAAAGCAATAGTAACAGGAAAGTTTGTTCCACAGCGAAGGCTTTCATTGTAATGCAGAGGATAGAAGGGACATTTGAGAAGGTGTCCTCATTTTATGTCAACAAAGGTTTGGAAGGACTCATTGGAACACTGAAATAAGTAAAAAGCTGAGGAATGGGACGCTGCAGCTGGAAACAATCACCAGTAGACTGGCATCCCAGCTCCTTAACTGCGAGAAGCCCGGGGAGTTCGCCGTTAAAAGCGAACTCCACAAATCCCTGAACCATTGTAAAGGCGTTGTCCCCTGCCGTGACAGTGTGGATTTAGGTACCGAGGAACTCGTTAAGGAGTGGGATGATCCAAAAGTGGTCTAGGTCCGTCAGATCACATGGAGGGTAAATGGCAGTCTTGAAAAGACTGCCACCTTCGACCTGACGTTGATACTCCAGTATTGCCCAAGTATATTAAATCCGGATACATTAATCTGAACGTACGCCCGTATGTTCCGAACCAAATGCTCTGTTTCCAGTGCCAGCGGTTCGGACATATGACGGTGTCACCTGTGGTAGATGCGGCAAGGGAGCACACCAACCGGGTGTCAGTTGCACGCTACCAAAGATGTGCGTCAGCTGCTCTGGATTGCACCCCGCCTGGAGTAGGGAATGTCATGTGTATCTTGAAGAGCTCAAGATACAGGAGCTGAAGACCAAAGAGCGGATTCCCTATGGGGAAGCTAAAAAGAAGGCCAAGTCGCTCGCCGCTCCAATTTTTGGGACTAGTTTTGCAAAGATGGCTTCAGCTCCCATCAGGAAGAAGAGTGCTGCTACCCAGATGTCCTTTGCAGACATGGGCACGAGTGCTTCGTGTCATGTCAATGCAAATACGGTGCAAAACCCACTAAAGTCATAACGCCTAAGACCGCAGCACGTCTGACACCTCGACCACACCAGCAGTAACAGCACATGTTCCACCAGAAACAGCAGTAGTTAAAGTTATCGCACCTCCAATTCCTCCACGTGTAGTGACTGGAATAGCAACAAAATCTGCTACCAGTGCAAATGGAGGTGATCAAAAGATCCGGGGCCCGAAGTTTCGACAGATGGACCCGACTCAGTTCGTAAAATCCCCCTCTACGTCCCCTTCCAGAATACCTGGTAGTAGGGTAAAAAAGGGAAAGAGGGCGAGGAAGAAGAAAGCCAAAGAGGTGTTTGGTGAGATTACTGAGTCAGAGATGTCTGTCTCTTCGGAACCAGAAGAATCTGAAATGCTGGTGGACGAGACTGTTTCCGTTCCTTAGCAGACAGCGACCGAAGACCAACCTGTACAGGTAGGATGGCTCCCATACTCCAATGGAACATTAATGGTTTTATGGCTCACAAAGAGGAGTTACAACTCTTAGCACGGTCTGATCCATTGTGTCTCTGTCTCCAAGAGACACACTTCAGACCAACACGTCAACCTGTGCTAAGAGGTTTTGACGTTTACCGAAAGGACGATACCGAGGTTGATCGAGCGAAGGGGGGAGTGGCGGTGTTTGTACGGAACACTGTCCACTCCAAACCTGTACAAACAGTAGCGGTCAAACTACATGGACTGGTGCAACTGGCTGTATGCTCCATATATCTACCGCCGGGGTCACCAGTTGATTTCGGTCAGTTGGCTGATATCACACGGCAAATCTCTCGGCCTTTTCCCCTATTGGGAAATTTCAATGCACACAATATCCTGTGGGGTTCGAGAGATTTGTAGATTATTGGAGCAGGAGCTTTTGTGTATTCTCAATATTGGCCACTTGAATCATTTTACTACTGCTTCCTGTTCGTCCTCTGCTATCGTACTTTCTCTTTGCTCACCTTGAATAGCAGATTCCAGGCATTGGGAAGTGGATCGTGACCTGCATGGAAGTGACCACTTCCCAATATGGTTGCACGTAAAATTTGAACGTGGGTTAAGAATTGCACTGTGAAAATGGAATATCAGTAGAGCTGACTGGCAACTGAATAGCCGGTCAGTTATTCTTGAACAGCGCCAGAACACTGAAGAAAAGGTGAGACACTTCACAGAAGTTGTTCATCGGTCGGCTGATATATCCATGCCTAAAAGCTCTGGAGCGCTGCGTAGAACGTCTGTCCCCTGGTGTTTTTCGATATTGAAAAGCCCTACGATACTACTTGGTGGCTTGTCATTTTAAAACAACTGCATGAATAAGGGTTTAGGGGAAAACTGCTCCGCTTTTTAAAATCTTTTTTTATCAGGTCATTGTTTCCGTTACCGAGTCGGTAGTGAAGTGTCACACCGGGACCACATGCTGTGCACTTGCTGCAAACTTCTAGCCTCTACAAACGCTTGTTTAATTTTTGGGAGGCAAACATCGTCATCCACACGCATGCGTATGTGCTAGTATGTCTTGGAGAAGCAAGCATGATGGACGTCGAGGTTGTGTCTGCCATAACTTTTGGCCTCGCCTATTTCTATTATAAAAATTTAAGAAAAAAGACGGCAAAGAAGAAGGTGGATGTTGAAAATCCATAGAAACCGAACCAGGTAATTATTTTATATTATAATTTCATTCATGTAACTATAATTGCTATACAGTTTCATGTATATATTTCATTTACTATAAGCATTTGAAATTATTATTTTATAATTAAACTCGTATAATAGTTATTGTTTTAATGGCACTATGTCTATATCAATTATTTTTTGATTGCAGAGAATTTATGGAAGAAAAATTCAATGAGCTTTTTTTATGAGCCATCTGGTCAGTTCGACAACTTCTGCCGGATGAGCTATTCTGATTTTGAATATTTATTGAATGAAATTTTGCCATTGATTTCTAAAGAAAATACAGACTTCACAGAATCTATTCCAGCAAAATATCGCCTGGCAATAACATTAAGATTATTAGCAACTGGTGACAGTTACGAAAGTCTATACTATTTGTTTAAAGTATCCACCCAGGCAATATCAAAAATTATACCTGAAGTCTGCAAAGCTATTAATACTGTTCTAAAAGATGAAATAAAGGTAATGTAAACATTGCTTAATATTGTATAAATTTTTTTATCAGTTGCAAAATCTAGGTGTACAAAAATATTAATCAGTGTTCCAAAAAATTATTATTAAGTATGCAATTTTATCTTACTGCTCAAAGTCTCTGTATGCTTTCTGAAACGCTGTGTTAGTTACATTTTGTTTTGGAGGCACGATTATTTTATCAGATATTACTTTAATGGTAGAGGATGGGATTCGACGATTTAGATTAGGTTAAGTAAATAATTATGTTGTCATTCCTATTTGGAGGAGGTGGTGGTGATGGTAATGGTGTGGAGGTTGTTTAAAAATTCGAGTTGGGACTTGAAGTCAACGCATCATGGTTTGGAGTGGAAGAAGATTCATGAAATGACGTTTGAATATATGGAGGATGGTTTGGTATTACTATATATCCACTTGACGCAGATGATTGTGTTGAATACTGAAACGAATACTGAGGGGATGGTGTTTCATGCGAAAATGACCTCTGTTTAATTCTTTTGATAAATAAACATCTATTTCATACATCATTAATTTCCTGTCGTCTTTAGGAAGTTCCCACATGTTTTTGGCTAAAAGTTTAGCATACAAATCACATTCATCTTCTTCTTTATTTGCATCTGAAGTTTCTGATTGACATTTACTAAGTACATTCGTTAGCTGGCTAAACGCTGCGGCCATTTGCTGTTCAGCTACATCTGAAGCAGTGCGACAGCGAGATTTCTCTGTAGTACGTTTCTTTGGTAAAGAAACCGCAGGTGCAGAACTCGACGAACCCGCCAAATTGCTATCATTTTCTGTCTCCTCAGCTACATCCACCGTTTCTTCGACAGCTATTTCTGATGATCCTGATTGCTGCAAGAATTTGATTTAATTACAAACACAGCAGCATGAAAAATTACTTCAAATTTTAATTATTATTTTAAGATAATACTCTTTTCATTTCAGATGCCCTCAACAGCGGAAGATTGGATTAACATAGAAAGAGGATACAGAAGCAAATTCCCACACAGTGTGGGTTCGATGGACGGCAACCATATTGTTATCGAGAGCCCACCTCATAGCTGAACTGAATATTTTAAGTACAAAAATACATTCAGTATAGTTCTTTTGGAATTAGTCAATAGCAATTATAAATTTACATTTGTTGACATAGGATGTCAGGGGAGAGTTAGTGATGGTGGTGTTTTCAACAACTCATTATTATGGCAAAGAATCTACAGGAACGAAATGAACTTTCCCACACCATTCCCATTGGGCATCAAATGAAGTGTCCTGGTTAATTGTACCTTCTTTTAATTTTACTTAATTATATTTAATCTGCATAACAAGACAACTTTGTGTATTACATAACAGAGACAATATACATGAATAAACAAAGTAAAATATATTCACACTGATTAGTCACAGATATTGTTCTGAGCAAGTTTCTAAGGACAATCTTTGAGATAAACAATTTATTCTACAGAACATAATCTCAGGGCGTCTCGGGATCACAAATATTAAAACCAACACACAAAAATAAAATTACATTCAACTCAAAGCGTTTCATGCACCAGTCCCAATTCCATGGTTAAAATGTCCTGCACAGACCGATAATACTCAAAACGCAGATTCCTTAATCATCCGATCTGCCGACCGTCGCTTAACTCTTCTCTGTAGCACGTGATGCTCTTCTGTTCATTATTCTCAGAGAGCATTAAAAGTTTCATACACTCACAGAAATCATATTAATATGTAATGTATCCTAATGGTATATTACACTACCTAACTTCTAACTTAACTTTACAGCATTTACTTAATGTTAAGGAACCAATAAATGTAAAAATGATTAATTCTAAAATATTGAAGTGTTTTATTTACCATTTCTGAGTTCAAAGTAATGTTTGTGGTATATACTGGCAGAAGAACTGATTCCATAAGCTGGTATGCAAACCAAATTGGTTCGTAAATATCCTCGACTCCTGAGGAAATTTTTTTATTACCTATTATTTAGGTAAGTCAGATATACATCAATATTTTGTTAGTAATACCTACAGGTATGTCAGTACTTAATTCAATTATCGCCACTTCAATAATTATTACTTAAAGTTTTTTAAAAAAAGAAAAATAGCAATATAAAAAAAAATCCACTTTAAAAATAAGATAGGATAGGGAAAATAAACAGTTACCCGTCACTTACCACAGATGAAGGCAGGAGGGCGAAACACGTAAAAACACAAAAACAAAAGAATTACACAATATTTCGACTTTTTAGTCTTACTCATGTAGGAGGCGAGACATATGGCAGGGGGAAAGATGTGGTCACATCCGAGCCCGCCACATGAATGAAGCACAGGCGCAAAACGCGTGGTAGTGGAAGAATTGCCGGGAGGGGGGGGGGAAAGGCTTGACCAGCGATAAAAGTGAAACAAATAAATATAATGTCTGTGTAGCTTAGTTCAAAAAGTTATAGTTGAAAATAAAGGGAGATAGAAGAATTTAAAATATATATATATATACAAAAAAAAAAATAACCGACTGTAAAATGAAATGAGAGATGGCAAGTGACAGGTTTAACGTAGGTTTAGGCCAGGGGTGTGTCTGGTGTCAAGGATATGTTGATAGGCTAGTTCCCATCTGCGGAGTTCTGAAGGGGTGGTGGTATTTGGAAAAACTCTAATAGCTCTGACTGTGAAACAGGTGTTGAGGTTGTTTGAATTATGGAAGTTCGCATGAATTGCCACGGGATGGTCTGGGTTGGAAGTATAAACTGTTTGCCTGTGGCCATTCATTCTGTAGGAAAGTTGTTGAGTGGTGAGACCAATGTAAGAGGCAGTGCAGTGGATGCAGGTGAGTTGGTAAATAAGGTGAGTGGTAGCACATGTGGCATGTCCAATTATTGGGAAAGATTCGCCTGTGACAGGATTAGAGTAAGTAGTGGTGGCAGGGTGCATGCTGCAAGTTTTACAGCGGGGTCTGTTACACGGGAAAGATCCCTGTGGAGGTCTAGGGGAGTCGGCAGGTAAATACTTGTGGACCAAGATGTTGTACAGATTGGGCGGTCTGCTGAAGCAAGTGCGGGGAGCAGTGGGTAGGATTTTGGGAAGGAGGAGACGCATTTCATGGAAGGAACGTAAGAAATCATGCCCACGGCGGAGTATCTGGTTGACAGATTCCAGGCCAGGAAAGAACTGGGTGACAAGTGTTGGACCACGGTCAGCTTTAGGAGGTGCAGAACGAGGATTGTGGGTGATGGCACGAGAAATTGGTTTTTCCACCAGATCATGGGGGTATTGGCGGGAAACAAGGGCTTGGGATAGTTTTTGGGAGTAACTGGAGATTGATTCATGATCAGAACAGATGCGTCTGCCACGGATTGCAAGGCTGTATGGGAGGGAACGTTTAATGTGGAAGGGGTGACAACTGTCAAAGTGTAGGTATTGTTGTAAATTGGTCGGTTTAATGTGTACTGAGGTATGGAGGGTCCCCTGTCGTAGGGTGATATCTACGTCAAGGAAGGTGATACAGGTGTGGGAATATGACCATGTGAAATTGATGGAGTGATTATCATTTAGTGAGTTGAGGAAGTCTAGGAGGTGGTCCTCCCCGTGGGTCCAGATCATAAATATATCATCTATGTATCTGAACCACACGAGGGGACTGAGGGGGGAATTCTTCAGAAAAATATTTTCCAGACGGCCCAGGAAAAGGTTAGCATAGGACGGGGCCATGCGGGTACCCATGGCAGTGCCGCGTATCTGGTGGTAAATCTGGGAGTTGAAGGAGAAATAGTTTTTGGAGAGGATAAAGTTGGCAAGGGATATGAGAAAGGATGTTCTTTGAAGACTGTTTGGAGGGCGCATATCCAAGAAGTGCTGAAGGGAACTGAGGCCTTCAAGGTGGGGAATATTGGTGTACAAGGAGGTTACGTCAATTGAAACAAGGAGGGAGTCTGGTGGTAGAGGACTGGGGACTTTTGACAGACGTTCCAAAAATGTGGTGTGTCTTTGATGTAAGATGGAAGGTTCTGCACAAAAGGTTGGAGGTGTTGATCCACCAAGGCTGAAATTCGTTCAGTGGGGGAACCATAGGCCGCAACTATAGGTCGTCCCGGATTGCCAGCCTTGTGTATCTTGGGGAGAAGGTACAAAGTAGGTGTGCGGGGATTTTGAGGGGTGAGATGGGATAAGGATTGTGAAGAAAGACCTTGTAAGGGGCCTAGGAGGTCCAGGAAGGAGCGAATTTCGAGGCAGATGGAAGAGGTGGGATCTGTGGCATGTGGACGATAGGTGTTGGTATCAGAGAGCTGTTTAAGGGCCTCCGCATCGTAGTCACTGCGGTCCATGACCACGGTGGTGGAGCCCTTGTCTGCTGGAAGGATAATGATATTTTTGTTATTGGACAGTTCTCTCATGGCCCGGTTTTCAGTAGGGTTGAGGTTATTGGAGTTGGGAATAGAGTTGAGGAAAGATTTTGAGGATAAGGTCGATGTGAGGAAGTCTTGGAACAGGAGGAGGGGATGATTTTGGGGAAGTGGAGGAGGGTCAAGTTGGGATGGTGGTTTGAACTGCTCTAAGCTGGACTCAATCTCACCTCGGCGGCTGTCACTCTCCGTTGTGGTAGCAAAGTGATACCGCCAGCGGAGTGTGCGGCAGAAAGCAAGTGAGTCCCGGACCAGAGCAGCATGGTCGAACTTAGGAATAGGCGAGAAGGAAAGTCCCTTGGAGAGGATAGAGAGTTGTGGTTCAGACAAGGACGTGGACGAGAGGTTGACCACTGACCGTTGTGGTGTGTCTACAGGTCGGGCAGTGGCACGAGGGATGGGTGGTAATGGAGGTGGGTGTGGCATATTAAAAATATGGGCAAGACATGGGACTTTGGCAACCAGGGGAGGAGGTGGTGTGTGCCGCCTATGTGAAGGATGTTGGTAAGGAAGAGACAGGCCTAAAACAAGGTAGCTTTTCAATAGATTTGATAGCTTTAGCAGATGTTTTTGTGCACATTTCTGTTGCAACTGTCTGCACTCTGTGAGAATTTGTTTAAGATGTTGAGTTGGGGAGGGATGCATTAGACAAAGAATCTTGTGGAAAGACGAAAGTTGAATCGAATGTTGCTGGGCTTTTAGTAGATATTGCTGGAGAACAATATGGGTGAGAGTAAGCGATTGTGTGAAACGAAAAGCATGGAGAGTTTGGTGGAGTTGTGGGTGGCAACCGGAGACTGGTAGTTTTATTGTCAGGCCATTGGGGGGTATGTTGAAAGAGAGGCATGATTGAAGGAAAAGTATATGGGAGTGGAGTCTAGTGAGGTGGATGGCATGAAAACGGAATTGTTTCAAGTAATGGTAAATTGGAGACATGATTTTAGAGAAGTTTATGGAAAGAACAACAGCACACCACCAGTTAGGAAGATAATGGTCAGTAGGTCAGAGAGCCACAATGAAGAGGGTGATAAATACATAAATGAAAATAAATATAAAAATGGGGGGGGAGGAATATTTGGAAATTTCAATTTAAGCGGCCACAGGCACAACAGAAAAATCAATTTTATTATTTTAGCGGTGCCAAAAATCGCCAGAAAAAAAAAAAAAAAAATTATTATAAGAAAAATTATAAAACCAGTAAACAATAAGAAATGTAGCGCTTGGTCACTACACCGACAATAAACTGAGCAGGCAGATAGTGAAAACGGTGAAAAAAGTGTGTTTACTGAAATGCCGATTCAAAAAAAAAAAAAAAAAAAAAAAGTGAGGTTAGTTAGAACGGCGCCGGCAGTATTGATACTAATACCGGGAAAAGCACAGAACAAGGATAAGAAAATATATATATGTGTATTGTTTAGTAGCCCAACCGGCAACAATACCCGGGAAATGAAACGGAATAAGAATTGAAACACACGCGGTAACCATAAGAGCGGGAAGAAAATAAATATTACGAAAAAACCGAAAATTATTATTATTTTTTTTTTTACACGTGAGCAAAAGCAGTAAATGTGATACCAAAAGTTACTAATACAACGGAAATACGCATACGTTTAAAAGGCATGTGAATGTTATGGAAAAATGTACATTAAAACGAAATTCTAAGGACGGAATACGCAAATACAAGTACACAAAGAGCAAAGATGGAAATAAAAAGACGGAGAACACCGAGATAGGAACAAAAAAGGACAAAACAAGAAGGAAGCCGTAAGGCAACAATTGGATAAAGGAAACAAAGAAACTGCCGCGAGGCACTGAAAATAAGATAGGATTAGGAAAATAAACAGTTACCCGTCACTTACCCACAGATGAAGGCAGGAGGGCGAAACACGTAAAAACACAAAAACAAAAGAATTACACAATATTTCGACTTTTTAGTCTTACTCATGTAGGAGGCGAGACATATGGCAGGGGGAAAGATGTGGTCACATCCGAGCCTGCCACATGAATGAAGCACCAGGCGGAAAACGCGTGGTAGTGGAAGAATTGCCGGGAGGGGGGGGGGGGGGGAATAGGCTTGACCAGCGATAAAAGTGAAACAAATAATATAATGTCTGTGTAGCTTAGTTCAAAAAGTTATAATTGAAAATAAAGGGAGATAGAAAATTTAAAATATAATATATATAAAAAAAAAAAAAAAAAAAAAAAAAAAAAAAAAATAACCGACTGTAAAATGAAATGAGAGATGGCAAGTGACAGGTTTAACGTAGGTTTAGGCCAGGGGTGTGTCTGGTGTCAAGGATATGTTGATAGGCTAGTTCCCATCTGCGGAGTTCTGAAGGGGTGGTGGTATTTGGAAAAACTCTAATAGCTCTGACTGTGAAACAGGTGTTGAGGTTGTTTGAATTATGGAAGTTCGCATGAATTGCCACGGGATGGTCTGGGTTGGAAGTATAAACTGTTTGCCTGTGGCCATTCATTCTGTAGGAAAGTTGTTGAGTGGTGAGACCAATGTAAGAGGCAGTGCAGTGGATGCAGGTGAGTTGGTAAATAAGGTGAGTGGTAGCACATGTGGCATGTCCAATTATTGGGAAAGATTCGCCTGTGACAGGATTAGAGTAAGTAGTGGTGGCAGGGTGCATGCTGCAAGTTTTACAGCGGGGTCTGTTACACGGGAAAGATCCCTGTGGAGGTCTAGGGGAGTCGGCAGGTAAATACTTGTGGACCAAGATGTTGTACAGATTGGGCGGTCTGCTGAAGCAAGTGCGGGGAGCAGTGGGTAGGATTTTGGGAAGGAGGAGACGCATTTCAGGGAAGGAACGTAAGAAATCATGCCCACGGCGGAGTATCTGGTTGACAGATTCCAGGCCAGGAAAGAACTGGGTGACAAGTGTTGGACCACGGTCAGCTTTAGGAGGT
The DNA here is from genome assembly GCA_031002005.1 of Vandiemenella viatica. Classification (NCBI taxonomy): domain Eukaryota; kingdom Metazoa; phylum Arthropoda; class Insecta; order Orthoptera; family Morabidae; genus Vandiemenella; species Vandiemenella viatica. The sequence continues at coordinate 72,444 of JARYHS010002176.1, forward strand.
GCAGAACGAGGATTGTGGGTGATGGCACGGGAAATTTGTTTTTCCACCAGATCATGGGGGTATTGGCGGGAAACAAGGGCTTGGGATAGTTTTTGGGAGTAACTGGAGATTGATTCATGATCAGAACAGATGCGTCTGCCACGGATTGCAAGGCTGTATGGGAGGGAACGTTTAATGTGGAAGGGGTGACAACTGTCAAAGTGTAGGTATTGTTGTAAATTGGTCGGTTTAATGTGTACTGAGGTATGGAGGGTCCCCTGTCGTAGGGTGATATCTACGTCAAGGAAGGTGATACAGGTGTGGGAATATGACCATGTGAAATTGATGGAGTGATTATCATTTAGTGAGTTGAGGAAGTCTAGGAGGTGGTCCTCCCCGTGGGTCCAGATCATAAATATATCATCTATGTATCTGAACCACACGAGGGGACTGAGGGGGGAATTCTTCAGAAAAATATTTTCCAGACGGCCCAGGAAAAGGTTAGCATAGGACGGGGCCATGCGGGTACCCATGGCAGTGCCGCGTATCTGGTGGTAAATCTGGGAGTTGAAGGAGAAATAGTTTTTGGAGAGGATAAAGTTGGCAAGGGATATGAGAAAGGATGTTCTGGGAAGACTGTTTGGAGGGCGCATATCCAAGAAGTGCTGAAGGGAACTGAGGCCTTCAAGGTGGGGAATATTGGTGTACAAGGAGGTTACGTCAATTGAAACAAGGAGGGAGTCTGGTGGTAGAGGACTGGGGACTTTTGACAGACGTTCCAAAAAATGTGGTGTGTCTTTGATGTAAGATGGAAGGTTCTGCACAAAAGGTTGGAGGTGTTGATCCACCAAGGCTGAAATTCGTTCAGTGGGGGAACCATAGGCCGCAACTATAGGTCGTCCCGGATTGCCAGCCTTGTGTATCTTGGGGAGAAGGTACAAAGTAGGTGTGCGGGGATTTTGAGGGGCATTTCAGTAAACACACTTTTTTCACCGTTTTCACTATCTGCCTGCTCAGTTTATTGTCGGTGTAGTGACCAATTGCTACATTTCTTATTGTTTACTGGTTTTATAATTTTTCTTATAATAATTTTTTTCCTGGCGATTTTTGGCACCGCTTAAATAATAAAATTGATTTTTCTGTTGTGCCTGTGGCCGCTTAAATTGAAATTTCCAAATATTCCTCCCCCATGCCCGTTTTCATGCCATCCACCTCACTAGACTCCACTCCCATATACTTTTCCTTCAATCATGCCTCTTTTTCAACATACCCCCCAATGGCCTGACAATAAAACTACCAGTCTCCGGTTGCCACCCACAACTCCACCAAACTCTCCATGCTTTTCGTTTCACACAATCGCTTACTCTCACCCATATTGTTCTCCAGCAATATCTACTAAAAGCCCAGCAACATTCGATTCAACTTTCGTCTTTCCACAAGATCTTTGTCTAATGCATCCCTCCCCAACTCAACATCTTAAACAAATTCTCACAGAGTGCAGACAGTTGCAACAGAAATGTGCACAAAAACATCTGCTAAAGCTATCAAATCTATTGAAAAGCTACCTTGTTTTAGGCCTGTCTCTTCCTTACCAACATCCTTCACATAGGCGGCACACACCACCTCCTCCCCTGGTTGCCAAAGTCCCATGTCTTGCCCATATTTTTAATATGCCACACCCACCTCCATTACCACCCATCCCTCGTGCCACTGCCCGACCTGTAGACACACCACAACGGTCAGTGGTCAACCTCTCGTCCACGTCCTTGTCTGAACCACAACTCTCTATCCTCTCCAAGGGACTTTCCTTCTCGCCTAT